>JAJIBD010009543.1:0-51354 GCA_021461705.1 Cryptotis parvus
CCTTGGCCAACAGGGGCAAACAAGTGGACTCAAGCTAAGATATGCCACAGGGCAGAAATGAAGGCGTATTCTTTTTCTTTTTGGGTCACACCTGGCAATACTCAGGGGTTGCTCCTGGTTCTACACTCAGGAATTACTCCTGGTGGTGGTCTGGGACCATATGGGATGCCGGGGTTCGAACCCAGGTTGGCCACTTGCAAGGCTTCAAGGCTCCAGCCCCAGAAATGAAGGTGTGAGCCGACAGGTGCTGGTCAAGACGGTGGTCGAGGTGCTAGACAGGGGTTAAGGCCCGGCATGTGGCTCATGCCAGCTTAGTCCTTTGAGCATTACCAGGAATGGCCCATGAGCACTACTGGGTGTGGGCCAAACTTGCCTTGTTCCCCAGATTAACCCACAAAGGGACAAAGGGTCAAAGAGCCAGCTCAACAGCCGACTTACACACACAGGGCCGGACAGCCAGCTCAACAGTCGATGTGCACACAAACATGTGGGAGATCCAGGAACGATTCTCAGCACCACACAGTTCTCCGGGCACAGAGCTGGAAGCAGCCCCTGGGCAACTGTCAGATGCGGCTCCCAAATCCAAGACCCCAACAGTAACCAAAGACTCCAGATGGGGCGTGCAGCATCAAAACATTCTGAGGAAGGGCTCGGAGACTGACGGGAGGGAGGCGAGGTCTGAGCAGAGGAACATTCCTCTCTAGCACACCTGAGCTCCGAGCACGGGAAGCGTGTCTGGTCACTCCATGGCTGCACATGTCTTCACCACTCCAAAACGCCGTAAACATACTATATATACATATATATTTTTTTTTACTACAGCTTTTCTGTAGAGTTTAATGTCAGGGGGAAAATGATATCTGTATCTTTCTTGATGCTAAAACAGAAACGGATCTTAGTCCTATACCAAGTTCCTACCCACAAGGGAGTTCCTTTCCTTCTCTACTTTCAAAAAAAAAAAAAAAACAGAAATGAAAAGGGAGATGATATTACAACAGAAACCACAGAAATTCAAAGATGATCAGAGAGTACTTTGAAGTCTGTATGCTATGATATGAAACAAGAATGTAGAGGAAATGGATAAATCCGCCAGGAGTTAATTCCCTGAGTGCAGAGCCAGGAGTGACTCCTGAGCATTGTTGTGTGTGACCCCCTCTTCCCCCAAAAAAATTCTGCTCCCAAATCAAAAGCCCAAGGTCCAGATGGTGTCACTAGTGAATTCTTCTAACCCTTTAAAGAGAGGATCTATTGCCAGTCCTTTTCAAGCTTTTCCAGGAAGTTGAAGAAACAGAAACACTCCTAAACAGTTTTTATGAGGGCACATATCACCCTGGTATCCAAGGATGACAGACACCACAAAGAAAAAAAGGATATTATAGGCTAATATCTTTGATGAACACAGATGCAAAGATCTTCAACAAAAATACTAACAATACCAATGACTCATCAAAAGGTCATTCATCATAATCAAGTAGGATTCATCCCAGGGATGAAAGGACGGTTTAAAATTTGCAAGTCAATGAACATTAATACGTCTTATCAATAAGAGAAATAAAAACATTCGCAAGTCAGCGAACACTAGCACATCATATCAATAAGAGAAAAAAAAACTTACATGATTCTATCAAGCCAGACGACCCCCACTCCATGAGGGCCTCCATTTTCCACATCCGGACTTCCTCCTCGTCAGAACTCCACCCAACAGACCAGCCTATGACAGCCCGGCTTATCGAGATCCACCCTGCAGCAGCCTTTGTTTTTAATCCGGCCCAAAACTCCACCCAGCAGACCAGCCTATGACAGCCCGGTTCATCTAGATCCACCCTGCAGCAGCCTGTTTTAATCTGGCCCAGCAGAGCCTCACAATAAACCAGACGACCCCCACTCTATGAGGGGCCTCCATTTTCCACATCCAGACTTCCGCCTCATCAGAACTCTACCCAGCAGACCAGCCTATGACAGCCCGGCTCATCTAGATCCACTCTGCAGCAGCCTTTTTCTTAATCCAGCCCAGAAATCCACCCAGCAGACCAGCCTATGACAGCCCAGCTCATTGAGATCCACTCTGCTGCAGCCTTTTTTAATCCGGCCCAGGTATGCTGATCCAGAGACTCACAGACATGGGGCAGAGCTGCTACTGGCTCTCCCTATGCCCAGCCGCTCATGAGGCGCCCAGGAGGGGATGGCAGGTTCTAGCCCTGGCCCGCCTCCCCAGCAGAGCCTCACAATAAGCCAGACACCCCCCCACACACACACACTCCATGAGGGCCTCCGGTTTCCACATCCAGACTTCCCCCTTGTCAGAACTCCACCCAGCAGACCAGCTTATCACAGCCTGGCTCCATGCAGCTGCTTGTGGCTGCGTGGTTCATCAATAAGTGCTGGATTTTGAGATGACTACAAGAGTATGCTACCCTCACGGCAGAGCCTGGCAAGCTACCCATGTCGTATTTGATATGCCAGATACCAGTAACAATTATAGACCTCATTCCCATGGCCTGACGGAATGGTTTGAGGCTCTTTATGTTCCTGGAGCAAGCAGGTGCCCTTGGGCTCTACTAGCATGAGACAGGTCATATGGAGATGTTACTGGTGTCCGCTCGAGCAAATCGATGATGAACGGGAAGACAGTGATACAGTGATTATATCAATAGATGCAGGAAAAGCATTTGACAAAATCCAGCACCTGTTCATGATAAAAGCTTTCCACAAAATAGGAATTGAAGGAACTTTCCTCAATATTGTTAAAGTTATCTACCACAAGCCCATAGCAAGCATCATTCTCAACAGAGAAAAACTAAAACCCATCCCCCTAAGATCAGGGGGCAAGATAAGGTTGCCCTCTCTTGCCACAGACCAATATGGATTAAATATCTCAACAACAGACTTGAGTCCATAAGGCTTCCTTTTTTTTTTTTTTTTTTTTTTTTTTTGCCTTTGGGTCACACCCGGCAATGCTCAGGGGTTTCTCCTGGCTCTGCACTCAGGAATTACTCCTGGCGGTGCTCAGGGACCATATGGGATGCCGGGGATCGAACCGGGCCGGCATAGGCCGGCCGCGTGCAAGGCAAGCGCCCTCCCGCTGGGCTATGGCTCCAGCCCCCATAAGGTTTCCTGAGCACAGAGCCAGGAGTAAGCCCTGAGCAAACCCAGCTGTGGTCCCATCTGAAATCATGCAATTTGCTGCTCTGTAGAGGGTTCGTGCTGAGTGAGGTCAGCAAGAAGGGAGGGACAGATACAGAGCGATCTCCCTCTTTTCGGGCTACAAAGAAGCACGGTAAGGGAATAGCACACGGCAAAAGCAACGGGACCTGAAGACTAGTCACAGCTACGCTGACCCTGGAGGGAGACAAGGTGAGTGGCTGAGGTGGGGAGGCGGCTCCGACAGCGGGGGGCCCTCCGGTGGGGTGCGGGGACACTGTGCAGGAACCTTTCCTGCCACCACTGTACTTCACAGGGACTGAAATGAAATTCAGCTTCTTACTTGTTTGGGGGCACCTCTGGTGGTGCTCGGGGCTATTCGGCTCTGTATTCAGGAATGTCTGGCAGAGCTTGGGGATATGGAATGCTGACAATATAAAATGCCGAGGACCGGCCACACACAAGGCAGGTGCCTTACCCACTGTGTTCTCTCTCCAGCTCCTACAATTGACTGTTTTGTTTTTTTGGTTCACACCTGGTGATGCTCAAAGCTTAGTCCTGGCTCTGCACTCAGAAATTACTCCTGGCGATGCTGGAGGACATATGGGATGCTGGGGATGGAACCCGAGTCAGCTGCATGCAAGGCAAACACCACTGGACTATCACTCTGGCCCTAAACTTCAATTTTTTTTTTTTTTTAAGAAAAGGTACTGCTCTCAGAAGGGTAGGAAAACAAGTGGTTATTAAAAAATGTTACTTGGGTCAGAGGGATAGTACAGCAGGTAGGACATTCGCCTTGCACGTGGCTAACCTGTATTTGATCCTCGACATCCCATATGGTCCCCAAGTCAGGAGTAATTCCTGAGTGCAGAGCCAGAAGTAACCCTTGAACATGACCAGTTATGGCCCAAAAGAAATAAAGAAAGAAAAAAGAAAGAAAATTTAAAAATGTTACAGGAATTAGAATTCAAGCTGCGCGTTCTCTGGTAATGTGAGGTGGCGTCGCTCTCAGGACTGCAGAATTCCCACCTGTCCACCTAGTAACGCTCCACAGTCCAGGGAAGACTTGGGAAGGGAGCGGCTCAGAGATTGAGGGTTCTGTTTTGTTTTCTGGCCACACTGGGCTGTGCTCAGGGCTTACGCCTATCTCTGTGCTCAGGGATCACTCTTAGCGGTCTTCAGAGATCATACCAGGGTGCTGGGTCTCAAACCTGGTTAGCCATGTGCAAGGCCAGAGCCCCACCCGCTGTACTATCCCTCTGACCCTGAGACTAAGGCGATTAATACTCTGGTGCTGTCTGCGGGCCACACTGGGCAGTGCTCAGGGGCTGCTCCCAGCCTTCTGCCTGCAAAGCAAGCAACCCAGGCCACTGAGCTGTCCCCGCTGCTCCAAATCCTTGAACACTTGGCACACCCAAACAAGCTGTGCTGTCAGGGACAAACTGTGGGTTCCAACCTGAGCGACTACTCACAGATACTCCAGGACTCAGCGAGGGGCACGTTGGGTCGGTGACATCACGGCCTTCCCCTTGATACTCCACCAGGATGTCTGATCGCCAAGTCAGATTGCTGGCACCGCTCTAGAAAGAAGAGTAAAAGTGCTTCTGTATGGCACAGACTTCAGAAAGCTCCGCCTCGCATTACTCTAGAGCAGAAGCAAATGTGGGGCCCAAACCAACGGCCAACGAACTGGTGCGCACGGGTACTACTGAGAGCTGGATTTGGTATTCAAAGGGCCCTTAAAGGGCTCTGAGCTTTTAACAGCTATTTCCCAAGACTTATTTGTGAAGCAGGTGGGACGGTAAAGGAACAGCTAAGCATGAAAAGGTGCTGAGAGTTTGGATGAAATAACATTGTTTACAAACTCTGTAAGAACAGCCCTCAAGGCCACCTCGGGAAATGTAAGGACTAGCATACACAGGACATGCTTTAAACACAACAGGGCTGATGTGCTACAGCTGCGGGCAGCTATACAAAGGGCCACAGGGGAGAATATGGAGAAGTGTTGGGAGAGGGGCGGGCCTGCCTGCTGAAGAACTTGCTGGGAGGAGGAGACGGGGCCATTTGGAGAAAGAGTGGAGGCATGTTGGAGAACCTGTAGGGAGAGAGAGAGCGGGTCTGCTGGAGAGGAAGAGAGTGAAGAAGAGTGGGCCTGATAGACGGGGAAAGAGAAACAGAGAGAGAGAAACAGAAACAGAGAGAAAGAAAAGAGAGAGAGAAACAGAAACAGAGAAAGAGAGAGCAAAAAGAGAGAGAGAGAGAGAGAGAGAGAGAGAGAGAGAGAGCGCACCTGCTAGAGAAACCGAGAGAGAGAGAGAGACGTTCGTGGAGTGAGACTTTCAAGAGCCTGTGGTCTTGTTCCTTTATCCATCAATTGAGGGACATGGTCGTCAAGCCTGGGCACAGCTAGGACTTTGCCAAACCCCAATACTGTCGGGGACCCCACACACTTGGCAGCCTTGGATAATGCTCAGTGCTCCCCTCCAGGCTATCTTCTGTCCTCAAGCTTTGCTTTCTAACATAGCTCATCTATTAAGGCTAACTATCTCTTTCATAATATTGTGAATATTTTTTCCAATCTGTCACCAATTCTCACTTTGTTTATGATAGAAATCTGTGTGGGAGTATGAAGGATATAGAAATCTAACGTTTACTTGTGGTATAATCAGTGTTTTATTTTAGAAAATTCCTTTCTGGGGCCAGAATAGCACAGCAGGTAAGGTGTTTGCCTTGCATGTAGCCAGTCCGGGTTAGATCCCCAGCATCCCATATGGTCCCCTGAGAAATGCCAGGAGGAATTCCTGAGTGCAGAGCCAGGAGTAACCCCGAGCAGAGCTGGATATGAAACCCCCCAAAAAAAAAAAAAAAAGAGAATCCTTTCCTCCATGAGGGAAAAATTCTATTCCTTCCCAAATTTAATACTTTTTCGTAGGATTTAGAATTTTAAGCCTTTACACAATCTGGAATTTATTTCAGAATCTTGGTCCAAGCTTAGAGCTTTATACTCACCAAAATGGGCAACAGAGACATCCCATCCATCTGTGTCTTATTCAGATTATAGCCAGCGATATCCAAAATAGTAGGGCCCAAGTCAATGTTGGCAACGAGCATCTAAAGAACATGGAAAAAAAAAACCAGGAAAAGTCAACCCAGAACTCCCTAGTTTTGTCCTGTTGTTCTATTCACACCGAGCTCTTTCCCCTACTTCTCTTAGGAGACAAAGAGCAGTGAATCACCTTCTGTTCCACTCATACTTAGGCTGTCCTGCTCTGCATATTCAAATACAAGTCCAGACATTAAAAAAATACAGGTTTATAAATGTGGTTTATAGATGTGGCCCAGGGAAGATACATACTTACTGTGCTGATACTGGTATTGCTCAAGCTTTAAAACTGTGCCGGGACTGCCTTGAGTCAGTCACGAGCAATGAGAAAAAATGTCAAACAAGTTATTTTATACAAAGTGTTTTCCTGACTGATGTCAGATGAGACCATCTTGAAAGCTGCAAGGATGAAAGCTGGCTGCTAATGGGAATGTGAGCCCTTTAAAAGTTTCTCAGAGACACCAGACTCAGCCATGCTCCTAACTGGACTCTACTGTTCGGATGAGCCTCACCCAGAAATTAACCCACTGAAAACGCAGGCTTTGTGACTGAAATCTTTAAGAATGGGCAACCTTGGGCCCCAGCGACACATAACAGGTAGCGTGTGTGCTGTGCTACCGTTCTGGTGCTAGCCCCCCATTTCCAGGGGAACCCCGGGCCTCTGTGCAGTAAGATGGCTTTCCAAGCTCCCACTGCCGTTCCTCGGCCCTGAGTCATGCTATGTGGCTCAAGTGGGTCATGCTCCATGGATCAAGTTTTCCTGTTATGATTTTCCTTCCCAAACCCGTGGGAGGCTCTACCAGTAAATCTAGCAGAACATGCCCTTCTAGCTAGAGGAGAGACAACCTCAACAGCCAACAGTAACTTGCCCCGGCTCTCCCAAACGACAGCCCTCAAGCTCACGCCCCAGTCGGACATGACTGCTTGGCCATCCAGTTTTGCTCGGCTCATCTTGTTACACCCACCTCCAACCCTGTGCCACTAACTCTGAACAACGGAGACAACTGCGCTGCCCACACACGATCAACCACCAGCTGCCTGATGATTTCTGCACCTGCTTAAGGTTGGGGATTTTACATTTGGATGACATCTGTTGGCACAGCCGGGCAAACACACCGTGGATCCCGACACGGACACGGTGACGCTGCAGTCCTGGCTGTCACTTTACGGCCTCCAGCTCCATGTGGGGAGCGGGCCCCAGAAGGAGCCCTCACCCAAAGCCCCAAGGACAACGCATTTAGCCAGTGAGAGTTGGACACCGAAGACAAAGCGCAGCCGGGCACGCACATAGGTGAGGGAGGGAGGACACTTCCTTAGCGACTGTCAAGGCCGCTGACACCAAGTTCATTCTCAATGTGCCTGCATTTACTGTTCAGCTAAGATTTCTGTAGTACAGCCAGGCTTCTGCTCAAACCTTGGAGGCTTTCACTGATGACTGTACCAAAACACAAGGAGGAAGAAGGGATCTTCCCTGGCTGCTCGCTGTTGAACCCAAGGGAGGTACTGACCTAGCACGAGAGGACACTTAGTATTTCTTGTCTGGCTGGAGCAATAGGACAGCAGGTAGAGCATTTGCCTTGCAAGGAGCTGACCTCGGTTCAAGCCCCAGCCCGCAAGTGTCTGAGCCCTTCAGGAGTGACCCCTGCGCCGCAGAGTCAGAAGTCAGCCCTGAGCACACACTGCTCACTGTGCACCCGCTCCCCAAAGCAGACAGCTACTGAGTAAGGGGGATCAAGTGCAGAGATACTGGAGTCAGACCACTGCCGTTCAAATGCAGGACTCTCAGATTCTGAATTTAATTTTTTGGGGGTTGGTACTCAGAAATGACCCAGGCAGGGCTTGGGAGGCCCATGTGGTGCTGGGGACCAGCCAGTGCAGTGTCACGAACTGAACCAGGGCCAGCCACACGCAAGGCAAGCATACCATGCCCTGTGTATGCTAGTCCTTCCTCCTGTACTCTATCTCTGGCTCCAGGAAATTGAGTCTTTTCTTTTTTTTAATTTTTATTTTGGGGCACACCCAGCTTTGCTTGGATATTACTTCTGAAGGCCTGGAGGACCATACTAGGTACCAGGGATGGAATCCCAGTCAGCAGAGCTCAAGGCAAGCACCTACTCTCTCCACTCTCTCTGGCCTCAGGAAATTGAGTCAAGAAGAAAACTTAACAGTCATTTTCTTTTTCTGAGAGCCTAGCAAACAATCTCATTAAGGATACTGTCAAAGAAAATGAATGGTAGATATTTAGAAATATATATAGAGCCAAAAAATTTAAACCAAAGCACCCAATATAGTCAGCAAGTTTGGATTGTTTTCTAGCACTAGCTTAATAACAGATTTGGGGGCCGGAGCGATAGCACAGCAGGTAAGGCATTTGCCTTGCACGCGGCCGACCTGGATTCGATCCCGGCATCCCATTTGGTCCCGGAGCACTGCTAGGAGTAATTCCTGAGCAAAGAGCCAGAAGCAACCCCTGAGCATTGCCGGTGTGACCCAAAAAAGCAAAATAATAACAATAATAACAATAACAACAACAATAATAATAACAACAACAACAACAGATTTGTTCTATTTGTCTTTGGATCACACACCTGACAATACTAATGGGTTACTCCTGGCTCTGTGCTCAGGAATCACTCCTAGCATTGCTTGGGGACCATCTGAGGTGCCAGGTGAACTATGCTAAAGGCAAATGCCCAACCCACTATACTATTTCTCCAACCTGATTTGTTTCACAGAGCTGGGGCAGAAACTGTGATAGCAAAACAGAGAAGAGCTAATCTGCAGAGTCTATACATTCTGCTTTGTTTTGTTTGGGAGCCCCTCTCAGTGGCACTCAGGGCACACTGAGGTGCCAGGGACTGAACTTGGGGTCCCAGTCTGTTGGGCCATCCCCTCAGCCTATTTCTATTCTTCTCTCTGGAACATCAGAGTTCTCGGTGTCTTAGATCAAGGTACCCAGGATACCTTGAATAAATCACCCCAGCTTAGGCTCTGAGTTTGGGGGAAAATACACTGAAGCCAAAGGGAGACAGCAACAAAAGACTGTGGCATGCTAACACGATTCTCAGGGTGAAGGCTCAGAGAAAGCACAAGGGAGCGTCTTGTGCGGTGAGTTCACTCCTCAGAAACGATGTTTCCTCTTGCCAGGAGGTCAGGCCCCAGGAACAGAGCAGAAAGAGAGAAGCAGGCCCCACATGCTCACAAGACTCCCGAGGGGCCCCTGTGCACACAACGGAGCAGAGTGCCCCAGACCAGGCTCCTCTCAGAAGCACTGGGAACTGCAAGAAGGGAAAGAGAGGGGCCGGCTTCCTACTCCCGGCCAAGAAAGTTAATCCCAACTGTGGGGGTGTTCTCCGAGCACGTGCTTGTCTTCATCACGGAGGGAGACGTTAAGTGACCCCCCTGGTGGAGAGTCTCAGCTGCAGAGCAAAGTGAAGGTCTTTCATGTTCTGTTATGTTTTGGGGACCACACCCCACTGTGCTCAGGGCTTCCTCCTGCTCTTAGCTCAGGGATCACTCCCTGGCAGGGCGTGGGAGATCACATGTGGTGCTAAAGAGCAAACCCAGGTTAGTGGTTTGCAAGGCAATGGCCTCACCTCTGTACTATCTCTCCGGCTCAAGGTCTAGTCTTGAAAGACAGGTAAAAACTATTCATGCCGATGGGATGAGAACATATAGAGGGGAGAACGCAGTTAATGGGCCTGGCTTGGGGTTTTAAAAACAAAACCCAGGGGATGGGACATAGCTCAAGTGGTAGCCACAAGGCATGTAAAAGGCCCTGAATTTGATCCCTGGCACATGGGCCTCACTTTCCCCAGCACTGCTGGACGTTGAGTTATAAGCCCTAGTAAAATATCATGGAGGTCAGAGCAATAGCTCACAGGGTAGGGTCCATGCTTTGTAGTTGGGATCCCGGCCTGGATTAATTCTTGGCAACACCTGGACCCCGAGCACCACCAGGAGCTACCCCAAGCACTATACTACTCTAGCAGCCCCTGAGCACTGCGGGCGTGCACCGACACAAAGGACAACAGAAGTCAGGTTTCAGGCTTTTGATGACGTTTTTCAGGTCTTGCTAAGCACCCAGCAGCCTTCCTTTTCACAGGAGGATGAAGTGATGGCATTCACCTACCTTGCTTGTTTGATTTGGTTTAATTCCTGGCCCTCGAACCAACAGCGGAACTTTAATATCAAATTCATACAGCTGTCTTTTGTCTATTGGCAAAGAAAACTGTCCTGAAAACAAAACAACACAGGGTAAAGATGGTGCCAAGACAAGAGTGACTCAAACACATTCAACCAAGGGCAAAGCTGAAATCAACTTCGTCTATGAGTATTTAACGGAAAGCTGCAACAATGAGTTCATTTTCCTTAAACGCATGTGGTGCGGAGGAGAGTTACAGTTACAGCTGGCAGGGCATCTGCCTGGCACGCTGCTGACCTGGGTTCTGGCTGAGCGAATCTCAGGCCTCCCATACGATTCCCAGAGCACCACCAGGAGTAATTCCAGAATACGAAGCCAGGAGAAACCACTGAGCACTGCAGGGTGTGGCCCAAAAACAAAGAAAAAATACAAATGTGTGACCTGATCACAGTGGAATGAGGCTACTCTAAATCTGCAGCTTTGTCGGTAAAAACATTGATCCCTGTCTTTCCTGAATAAAACTCATTTCAAAACACTCAGCTGAAGAGAAATTCTTCCAGGGAAATTCCAGCGAAAAAATGCAGAAGGAAGAACAGAGTTAGGAAATCAACATCTTGCAATTTGAGGGAAGGATGAAGTAACAACCAATGGCTACTGCGGCCTCAGAAAGGGCCACAGGCTGGACGTAGCTAGACAAGCATCCCTGGGGGGCGATGCAGCCCAAGCAAGCAAGGGGCAGGAAGACACGGCAGCATCACGAAGAGCCTGTTTGGGAAAAGCGGGGAATTCTCCCGACTCGTGGCGTAAGCAACGAGCTGCAGGAAACGCCAAGTGCAAAACAGTAAATCAAGGCATTGCAAGGCAGTGATTAAGCCAATCCAGAATATGACAGAGTTTAAGGGAGAAAGACCAGTCTTTCCCTAAAGATCAATGTAAGATAAGACACAAAAAGGCGTATGTGGGTTTTGTCACATCAAAACTCATCAGAAGCTTGATTAGGTACTGAAGTGTGGGAAATCACAGGATCTGGGAGCATCTCTGAAAACGTGGCAAAAAAAAAAAGGAGAAATAGGAGAAAGACAGGGAGATTTCACCATGCTGAGAAATCAAAGCTGGATAACAAGGTTACATTTTTTTCATCTCTACTTGCAATAGTTAAAAATATTCACAATAGGGGCCAAAGCGATAGCACAGCAGGTGGGGCATTTGCCTTGCACACGGCCAACCCAGGTTCGATCCCGGCATCCCATATGGTCCCCTGAGCTCTGCCAGGAGTAATTCCTGAGTGTGGAGCCAGGAATAACCCTGAGCATTGCTGGTGTGACCCAAAAAGCAAAAAAAAAAAAATTCACAACAATGCATTAATATCCAATCTGTTTCTCTGCAAACAAGCCTCAGGTTATTGCATTCAAGTGAGCATCTATAGATGGGGAATAAGAAAAACATCTGTGTATAGCTACAGAGGTGTAAGTAGAAAGGATCAGGGCCAAGGAGAAGTTTCAAGACGTCTCTGAAAATACCAAGCCAGGCTGAAGAGACAACTCCAACGCCAGTGTGCGTAGTCCCCACGTGCATTGCTCACATGTATTCGTATGTATTCCCCTTCTCCCCCTCCCCCAAATGCTCTTCCAACCGGGGTCCCTAGCACTGCTGGAAGACCCCTCCTCCCACAGACCAAAATCAGAAACCTGAAACTAAAGCTCACAACTTAGGAAGAAGCTTTTCCTCATGACCAACTTTTTGGTCTTCCCAATGTGAAACTTATAGCCCTTATTCACCCATCCAAATACGAACCAGGTACTAGACTGGAGAGTTTCGGAGGGGGAGACGAGATGGGTGCTTTCAAGATGGGAGACTTGCCCGCTATTCTCTAAGGCCAATGTCTTTAAAATATGGTCATTTCCTTGCTTTTCCATAAATCCCGTCTCCAACCTATCCTCAGTCCCTGCTCCTGAACCCCAGTAATGCAGCAGAGAGAAAGAGCAAACGATGGGCGGGAGGGAGCCGGCTCTCACAGTGGGATCCTGAGGGCACGCCATCCCACTCAGGCCAGCCCAGCTCCAGCTCCCGGTTCTGGTTCCGGAAGTGCTGCTGACTGGGCGAGAGGGAAAGTACCTCCGAGAGGGTCTTGTCTCCCAGCTCCTCCCACCTTACCTGTGTGAAAGCCATTGTCTGAGGTATAGAAGATGTAAGTGTTGTTGAGTTCCCCATTGAACTCCAATCTCTTGATTAGTTTCTCCACAAGGTCATCAACTGAGAGAAGAGTCTGCCATCTGGATGTGAACAGAAGGTAACAATCGAACTTTCAGCTCAAGTACTGCTCTCTAGGGCTGCCCCCTCCTCCTCACCAAAAACAGCCCAAGATACAAAACCCCCTCCGAGAGAAGCAAATGTGTGGGGCAGGAGAGACAGGGCAGTATGCTGGAGCACACTGGGGCAGGAGAGACAGGGCAGTATGCTGGAGCACACTGGGGCAGGAGAGACAGGGCAGTATGCTGGAGCACACTGGGGCAGGAGAGACAGGGCAGTATGCTGGAGCACACTGGGGCAGGAGAGACAGGGCAGTATGCTGGAGCACACTGGGGCAGGAGAGACAGGGCAGTATGCTGGAGCACACTGGGGCAGGAGAGATAATGCAGTATGCTGGAGCACACTGGGGCAGGAGAGACAGGGCAGTATGCTGGAGCACACTGGGGCAGGAGAGACAGGGCAGTATGCTGGAGCACACTGGGGCAGGAGAGATAATGCAGTATGCTGGAGCACACTGGGGCAGGAGAGACAGGGCAGTATGCTGGAGCACACTGGGGCAGGAGAGACAGGGCAGTATGCTGGAGCACACTGGGGCAGGAGAGACAGGGCAGTATGCTGGAGCACTACGGGGCAGGAGAGATAATGCTGTATGCTGGAGCACACTGGGGCAGGAGAGGCAAACGCCCTACGTGCTGGGCGATTGCTCCAGACCCCTCTTAACAATTTTTAAGTGTGCAAATCAACCATATTACATAAATTCATCAACAACTCTCCAGAATATTTTTATCTTGCAGATGTGAAGATATATAGGCATTAAATAGAATTCACTGTCCAGTGCTATGAAGTTTGGCCGGGCCAGACCTGCTGGTTTGCTCCTGCACTATGCGTGGCTGCTTCATGCTCTAGCAGCAAAGCCCAGCAGCTGCACTCAAACAAGGCCGGCAAGCCCATAACGACGACCAGCTGCCCCTTCAGAGAAAGAGGCCACCCAAGCCTAAACAAATGCACATAAGAGACATGAATGGATTTTTTTCAAAAACCGACTTTAAAGGAACTTACTGAAAAATTCCAAACAGCAAAAACAAACATTTGGCAAATAGCACAGGCACATATTGGTGTCGTCTGAAGCAAATATGGGGCTGATCTGTTAAGACAGCGATTATTTCTTGAGGAGTTGTTTTCAGACCAACACTGCTGTGTGGAATATGTCTAATCGTCATGAAAAAGGCGTGCGCCAGATCCAAGACAACCTCATCTAGCTCACAGAAAGCAGCGGCTCCCTCGGCACGGGCTCCCCCACCAATGTGCTTCCCACTCTGATCTTTACCTCGAAGTGAACATTCATGTGGTATGGCTCCTACTCAGACTGACTCAAAGAGCAGCGCTTACCTTTTCCTAAATGCATTATCTAGAAACTGTATCGAGGAATTGGTCATTGGAGTCTTGGCTTGCCTAATTAACCAGTGCTTGTTCTGAAATTCAAAGGGAAAAAAGTTATTATCAAGTCTAACAAAATACATAATAAAATACTTATTACAGAAAAAATAGGAAGCAACTAACTTCACCTTGTTTTTGTATGTTTTTTTTTTTTGGGGGGTCACACCCGGCAATGCTCAGGGGTTTCTCCTGGCTCTGCACTCAGGACTCACTCCTGGCGGTGCTCGGGGGACCATATGGGATGCTGGGGATCGAACCCGGGCCGGGCATGGGCCGGCCGTGCAAACGCCGCACCCGCTGGGCTATCTCTCCGGCCCCTGTTTTTGTATGTTTATAGCCTGTAATTTGTTTTTGGGTGCTGGGATGACCACAAACCTCCCACAATCCTCACGAAGGACCAAACCTGGGTCACCAGGATGCAAAGAATGTGCTCCAGCCCTTTACGCTGAGCTCCCAACTCTACCTAAACATGCTAAAGCTGAAGATTTTCTCCAACCCTTTCTTCCTCTTGCCCATGTTTATAGAAATTTTTCTGCACACCACTCATTTGTGGATTTTTACTGCTGGCCCAGTTTTTGTTTTTATGTCAAACCTGGTAGTGCTCAGGGGTCGCGCCTGACAGTGTTGGACACAACGTAGTGCTGGGGGAGCCAATCTGGGCCCCACTCAGGCCATGCTGACCTGTCTCCCTGCAGTTGGCTGAGCCGCCCGCCATAGGGGAGAAGTTCCGGGAAGCTCTGCCGGCCACATTAACAGGAGAGTAATGCTTATTCGTGAGTGGTGTTGGAAATGTACTGGCTAAAATGAGATACGCTGCCCTTTCTTTTCATTTATTTATTTACTCTCTTGCTTTTTGGGCCACACCTGGTAATGCTGAGGAGTTACTTCTGGCTCTGTACTCAGGAATTACTCCTGGTGGTGCTCAGAGAACCACAAGGGATGCTGGGGATCGAACCCGGGTCTGCCCCATGCAAGGCAAACGCCCTAACTTCTGTACCATCGTTCCAGTCCCACCCTTTATTTTCCCATTAGTGATAACTCTGACCTCAAATAAAGCCATGGGGAAAATCTCTTCACAGCAATTTCTTAAAACTTTTATTTAAATCTAGTTGACTTTTATTTCTCATTTAGATAAAATCACATTTTCCAGAATAAAGCCATGGTAGACAGCCATTAATACTGTACTCCCTGCTCATAAAGCCCTCAGCTGAGAGCTCCCAAACTATGCTCATGTGGAAAATGTGACAGCATGTTTTTCTCCAATTTCCCCTTTTTATTTTCTTTTTTGGGTCACACCTGGCAATGCTCAGGGGTTACTCCTGGCTCTTTGCTCAGAATTACTCCTGGCAGTGCTTGGGGATGCCGGGATTGAACCCAGGTCGGCAGCATGCCAGGCGAATGCCCTAGCCACTGTGCTATCACTCGGGTCCCTCAGCTTTATTTTTTAAACCCAGCTTTAGAATTATGCTCAGCAAACATCCATCCCCATGTACGTGTCAGTCAGTGTGCTACAAGTTTCTCACTACTTTAATCCACACAACAGTCACATGAGGGATCAGGAGCTGCGACTTTTGAACCAGAAGGAAGTTGGGTATCGGCCTCAGCGTTCAGTCATCCAGAAAGTAGAAGTGCTGAGTTAGATTTAATCACCAGCAACTGAGATTTCTGGGTGAGAGGCAGGGAGACAGTAAAGGGCTTCTGCCTGTGAACAGGTAAGCAGCCCCGATCCCCTGGGCACGTGAAGCACGCATTTAAACTATAGCCCTTAATTATGTCTCCCTTTTGGCTCATTTCTTCATTCCACTTTCCTTCCTGAGCACAGTGAGCTGAACTCCACACCCGAGGCCTGGGAAGGGCGGGAGGCGGTGCTGTAGGGCCAAGTCAGCCTGAGTCACATGTCCCCTTCAGGCAGAAGGAATGAGCAGGTTGTTATCAGGAGAGCCTGCAGTCAGGAAAATTCCCGCTACATTTCTCTAAACTTCCTAGCTGCTCACTGGATCTGCGGCAGAAACCTGATCGTGACTACTACAGCCGGCTTATACCATGTTGGAGGAGACAAGGGTGAAACGACTCTATGACCCGGAAGGAAAACCAGCTGCCCGGCCCAGAGGCTTCCTTCCCAAGTCTATCAGGGTTAACCATACGGAGTGTGGCATAACTCAAGCGTGGGGGGAGGCTACCGTTCCGTGGATGTTGAAGCTCTTGCTGCGTGGTGCGGAGACATTCTGGAAAGCCTTCTGGTACTGAGGTGCGGCAGTCCACGGGGAGTGAGGAGCAGGGGTGGAGATCATCATGAAGAAGGGCTCAGAGTTGGTCTTGTAGTCCAGGAAGTCCAAGGAGACATTAGCCTGACACACACAAAGATCTGTCACCCCCTACGCTGCACAGCAGCTGGGGACAATCATAGACACAAGTTTCCTGGTGAACAGAGGATACAGGGCAATAGCTATTAGCCCACCCACAGCACGCTGGAAAACATGAGGCTGGTTTTGGGTGTGGGTCACACCAGCAGTGCTCAGGGGACCATATAGGGTGCTGGGGATTGAAGCTGGGTCAGCTGCATTGAAAGGCCTGTGCTGTTCCTGCTTTTACTATTGCTCCAGCACCAAATATTTGGCTTTTAATCAATACTTTGAATTGAAAAGCAAACCAACCTAAGACAGTAATGAAGACCTCGATTTTACATGAGCCAGAAATACAAACTACCCCTAAGAAAAGAACAGTACTATTGCCAGCTTATTGCTGACTTCCTTTAATTTTGCTTAGGGCATATACATTTAAATCCTTATAGTAAAAGGCTAAGAAAGAGGGTCAGTTTAATTCACAAAAATGGGAAAAGGTGGCTTAAGTTAACTTTACAAAAGTATGTAGAGAGTTTGGGCATCTAAAGTAGCTAAACTAAGTAATATTAAATCAGAATACAACATACCACAGCTCAAACTGATATGGCCTTAAAATTTCATTTGCTTAGCTGAGATCAACAAAGGCGTCCCTCTGAGAGGGTTTTGTTGCCCCCCTGCTCTCTCTTGTTTTGGGGGGCACAACTGGTCGTTCTCAGGGCTTACTCCTGCCTCTGTGTTCAGGCAGGGGTCTCTGGCAGGGGTCGGGGAGACCTTCTGGGAAGCCAGGGATGAAACCTGGAAAGGCCACAAGCAAGACAAGAGCCCTTCCCGCTATTCTCTCTTTAGCCTGTTTGACTGTTGTAGCTGATTCCCTACTTCATTTATTCCCAAGCACTGAATTCCTGGCGGCGGCTGTAGTGATTTCCTGCCGCCACCCTACCCACCTGCTTGACTCAGCGCTGCCAGCTGCGAACACATCAGGCACACTCACCACAGGGCCCGCACACTGCAGCTCCACCTGCCTGTGGCACTCACTCCCCTCACCGAGACAACGTCTCATCTCCATCAGGTTTCTGCTTCAAGATGGCCGGAGTCGGTCCCATCGCTCTGCTAACCTGACCGCTCACCATCGAATGAGCATACAGGACCGTGTGCACAGCAGCGCGCGCACGTTCAATCTAGACTCAGGACCTTTGCTCCAGTGCCTAACAGCTGCTCTAACTTGTGCTGAACTACTTGGTGAATGACTGCTCCACGGAGGCTGTGAATAGAAGCACCTTGCATGGGAACGGAAAATACCTGATTTACTGGAGTTCAGCGGCTTACTTCTACACACAATGCCTGAAAAGCTGCCTGCATTCCTATCCTGACCTTCACGATGAGTCCCTGAAGCTGTCCTCTCAGACACAAATAAAACTGGGGGGGAGGGGGAGGGAGGGAGAGGAGGAGGGAGGGAGGGAGGGAGGGAGCGCTTACAAAGTAAAACCACTTCAAAGGGATCTCCAGTCTTAGTGATCAGCCTTTAGAATTGGGATTTGTGCTGAATTTCACGAACATTAGATCCGAATCTGACTTATACAGAAATTGCCCCGGGAGCTATTTAATCAGTTGGAAATCCTCTTTGGCAGTTGACCAAGCTATTGCACACTCTGTTTCCCAAAGAACAACCCAACTAGGCTTTCAAGGCACAAATCCTTAATCAACTGGAGCCAAGCCTGGCAGCACGAGGCTCTGTGACTCACCAGCACATCCGTCAGGTAGTCCACACTGTAGTTCTCCCCATGCCGCGCCTTCCCGTTGATAGAGAGGGTATAGTTATAGTATTTAGAATTCTTTTCCTATTAAGGAGATGCAAGTTTGTTATGAGGCCAGCACACAAGAAAGCTGGAATCCATGCTGGGCTAAACTATTCTGTTCAAATAAAGATAAAGACATTTAAAGAAAGGTAATTACTGAAGTCAATACGACATTGGATTTCTGAATGCGGTTTCGTTAGCTACTAGCACAGTTTCCATAACATGTCCTACTTTTATTTTACTTAATTAAAAAATTATTTTTGTTTTTGGGTCACACCAGCAATGCTCCCCCACCCCCCATGGGTCGTTTTTATTTATTCATTCATTTATTTGTTTATTATACACTGAGAGATATACAATTACAAAGATGTTCATATTTGGGTTTCGGTCATACAGTGTTCCAGCACCCATCCCTCCACCAGTGCCCATTTCCCACCACCAATGTCCCCTGATTCCCTCCCCCAGCCCGCCTCTATAGCAGGCACTTGCCCCCCTTCTCTTACACATTGTGACTTGCAATACATACATTTAGAGGTTATCATGTATATCCCTTTGCCTATATTCAATGCTCAGTTCTAGGCTGGTATTATCATTTCCAACGATTATTAGCACACTGCTCCCTTCCCTGTCTTAGCTAACCTCTGACTCCCACACACTTGCAGTAGATTTCACCCACTGACAAGACCTCCTGATCCATGTTTTGCCTGACCTTGGATATGGGTATCATTTTTTATATCCTGAAAATAAATGCAGTCATTCTATATCTGTCCTTTTCCTTCTGGCTAATTTCACTCAGCATGATCCTCTCCATGTCCATCCATTTATAAGCAAATTTCATGATTTCATTTTTTCCTAACAGTTGCATAGTATTCCATTGTGTAGATGTACAGTTTCTGTATGCAGTCATCAGTTCTTGGGCACTCTGGTTGTTTCCAGATTCTGGCTATTGTGAATAACGCTGCTATGAACATAGTAGTGCAGATCACACCCAACAATGCTTAGGGGTTACTTTTGACTCTGTACTCAGGGGTCCCTCCTGGAAGTACACGGAGGACCATATGGGAAACTGGGGATAAAACCCAGGAAGGCTCTGTGTAAGGCAAGTGACCTATCTGTTATACTATCACCCCAGTCCCCTAAGCCCTACTTTTAAAAGTCAGAAGCTGATGTTGCTAAACTTGTGAGAAGCAGAAAAAACATTCCATAAGGAGGTACTCATAAATTAATGCTTTCTTTTAAGGACAGAAAACAGCCAAACATAAAAGCGAACCAGTTTCTATGTACTGGTTCTGATATAGAAAACCAGTTTTACATACTGATTCTGACATAGAACCAGTAACGCCTGTATCAGAGGACAATTAGAGAGAGAACATATCCGGGACCAGCACCCCATATGGTCCCCTGAGCACCACCAGGAGTTAATTCCTGAGTGCTGAGTCAGAAGTAACTCCTGAGCATTACTGGGTGAACATATCTGGCATCTATTAGGGTGATGTGAGACTGTCACTGGCATCAGCAATCACTTACCAAGGCATACCAGTAGCTCCAGCCCAGAGGAACGTGCTCGAGTCCACCTGCATCTGGGGCTCCATACTGAAAACCAAGGCAAGTCGGGCATTAGAAGGCTCCACACATAAACATAAGATCAGAAACAAACAGGAAACTTTCGGAAACTTTTTAAGAACTCTACAGATGAAACACAGAAAAAGGTAAAAAAAAAATTTTTTTCCCTTAGCACACTGACAGTGAAAAAACTGTTCCTTTAAGCACAACTTAAAACACTAAAGATCATCCCCTGATCTCGGGCTTGCGCCGAGGGGCAGCAGGGTGACCGGGCTGTGGGCGATGCTGGCTCGTGGGCGGCGTTGAGCGATGGGCATGTGAGAAAGCTTACAGGTGGCTAAGCAGACAAACTGCAGGGCAAATATGCCTGTTGAGACCATAATGCCACCTTAATGTGTGTGTGTGACCCTTGCCGTCTCCCGTGGAACTAACAGCCCCAGGGAAGGCCGGAATTTTCACCAACGGGACCAAGCACACAGCCTTGGATCTGCCCCGGACCACTTGTGCCCCTGCACTTTCGGGAACGCCTTCCATTCCTCCTACAGGTGTGTGTGTGTGTGTGTGTGTGTGTGTGTGTGTGGTGTGTGTGTGTGTGTGAGTGTGAGTGTGACCCTTGCATCTCCTCTAGAACTAACCAGCCCCAGGGAATAGGCCGGAACCAACCCCAGGGAACAGGCCAGAACCAGCCACCCATATCCCAAAACTCAAAAGCGGCGCTGATGCCAGTGTGTCCGCGAGATCTACTTACTGCCTACCTTACATGAGGTACGAGTGAGCATTTGTCCCTACACACCTTGCCAGCCACCCAAACTCTGCAAACAACCCAGACACCTACTAACTGTACTATCTAGTCACCCAAGAACTCACACTTGCAACCTACAATAGTCATAATGGCAAAGCAACGCAAAATTCCACTAAGCTCAGTGAGTGAAGTCACTAGCCCAGATGAGCCAAGCAATAAAGATGAGCTGTATAACTTCTCTGACAAGGAATTTCGGAAATAATTAAGGATGTGTAAGGAACTCAAAGAAGCAATGGAATGCAAAATCAATAAAATACAAGAGGACATGAGAGAAGAAATGAGGAAAATACAGACCACCAAAATACAAATGGAAATGACAGATATTAAAAATGTGGTGAATGAAATAAAAACACACTAGAAGGCCTCCATAGCAGAGTAACAACTGCTGAAGAAAGAATTAATGATCTCTAAGATGAGTTCCAAAGATTCTCTACACAACAGCAGAAGATGGAAAAAAAGACTCACAATTAACTAACAGACAACAAGAGATAAACAGGATGAAGCCAAAACGCAAATAACATACAGATCATTGGGGTCCCAGAAGGCAAGAAGAAAACCCTGATGAAGAAGAAACTGTCAAAGCCATCATTGCTGAGAAGTTCCCAGAACCAAAGAATGCTTGCCTCCAGATTCAGGAGGCCTGTAGGGTACCAGCTAAAAGAAAACCCAATAAGAAAACTCCAAGACACATCTTAATTAGAATGACAAAAACTATAGATAGAGATAGAATACTGAAAGCAGAAAATCAAAGAAGGAAATCACATACAAAGGAACATCCCTAAGATTTACAGCAGACTTCTCCGATGAAACACTCCGAGCCCTAAAACAATGGTGGGACATTGTGAAAAGGCTCAATGAACTACAGGCCTCACCAAGAATTCTTTACCGGACTAGACTCACATTCAAATATGATGGAAAGACACACAACTTCATGGATAAACAACAACTCAGGAACTTCATGGACTCAAAACCAACTTTAAAAGAAGGACTGAAGGGTCTATTGTAAAATAAGACAAAACCCAAAAAGCACAAGTTTAAACAGAAAGATGGAACAAAATCCAATGTTAATAATCTCTCTCAATGTCAACGGTCTAAATGCACCAATTAAGAGACACAGAGTGACAAAATGGATTAAAAAATTGAACCCAACATTCTCCTGTCTACAAGAAACACATCTGAATAATCAGAACAAACACAGACTCAAAGTCAAAGGCTGGAAGATCATTCTCCATGCAAACAACTCCTCCAAAAAGGCTGGTGTGGCCATATTAGTATCAGATAATATAGACGTCAGGCTGAAAAAGGTTAGAAGGGACAATGAAGGCCATTTCTTATCAATTAAGGGGTATGTATACCAAGAAGAAATTACACTACTAAACATATATGCACCCAATGAGGGGCCAGCAAAACACTTAAAACAACTGCTAACAGACCTCAAAGAAGATATTAACAGTAGCACAATAATAGTTGGAAACTTCAACACTGCTCTATCAACTATGGATAGATCAACTATGGATAGATCAACAAAACTGAAACTCACAAAGGAAATACTGGCCCTGAAGGAAGAAATGGAAGAGAGCTAGTGGATATATACACGGTTTTTCATGCCAAAAAAGCTGAATACACATTTTTCTCCAGTGCGCATGGAACATTTTCCAAGACAGATCACATGCTGAGCCACAAAGCTTGATCACTTGATATCCCGTTATTCATCAATTTGCTCGAGTAGACGTCAGTAATATTTCCATTTGACCCTATCACATGCCAGTGTAGCCCAATGGCGTCTGTTTGTTTCGGGGAAATTAAGAGCCTCGAACTATTTGTTTAGGGTCCTGACAAGGAAGTCTGACCATCTTGCAGGTCGGCGGCCACGCGATCTTTTGACGTCCCGTGGGATCCAATCGATAATGGCTCTAGTCCGACGGTCATCTCCAGATCGCATTATTTTTGATGTCCTGGGAGATGAGACAGCGTCCTTGATTTTAGAATAGTGACGGAGGTTGGAACTCCCGATTCCTTCTCTCACTTGAGTGAGGCGTGATATTCCAAGCATGGCTCTTTCGATTCCTCTTTGGGAGACCCGAATGGTATTTTCATCCTGCTTTCGTAGGGCCCAAGTCACTGAGGCGTATGTTAATGTTAAGCTTACCTCAATAAAATAAAAAGGTAGAAATTGTGTCAATTATCTTTTCAGACCATGATGCACTGAAAATGGAAGTTAACCGTACACAGAAACAGGGAGCCAAACCAAACACCTGGAAACGGAACAGCTCACTCCTGAACAACAAATGGGTCATAGAAGAAATCAAATAGGAAATCCAAAGATTCCTGGAAACAAATAAAAATGAAGATACCAACTATCAGAACTTGTGGGACACAACAAAAATAGTTTTAAGGGGAAAGTTCATAGCTCTGCAAGCATTCATCAGAAAAGAAGGGCCCACATAAATAGCCTGACTTTACATCTCAAAATACTAGAAAAAGACCAACAAAAAGGAGCCCAACCCAGGCAGAAAAAAAGGAAATAATAAAACTTAGAGAGGAAATCATTGAATTGGAAACCCAAAAAACAATCTAAAAGATTAATGAAACCAAGAGCTGGGTCTTTGAAAAAATAAATAAGATCGACAAACCACTGGCAAGACTTATAACGACAGGGAAAGAGAGAACCCAAATAAACAGAATCAGAAATAAAAATGGTGACACAACAGAAACCACAGAAATCCAAAAGATCATCAGAGATTACTTTCAGAGTCTGTATGCCATGAAACATGAGAACCTGGAAGAAATGGATAAATTCCTGAAGTCCTATAACCTCCCAAGGCTGAAACAAGAAGACCTCCAATACCTGAATAAGCCTATCACCATCGAGGAAAATGAAACAGTAATTAAAAGTCTGCCCAAACACAAAAGCCCAGGCCCAGATGGATTCACTAGTGAATTCTACCAAACCTTTAAGGAGGACCTACTGCCAGTCCTTTGCAAGCTCTTCCAGGAAATAGAAGAAACAGAAACACTCCAAAACAGCTTCTACGAGGCACATATCACCCTGAACCCAAAGCAGGGAGAGACAACACAAAGAAAACTACAGACAAATCTCCCTGATGAACACAGATGCTAAAATCTTCAACAAAAAACCAGCAAACAGAATCCAAAATTGAAAGCCTTTCCTCTAAGATCAGGGACAAGACAAGGTTGCCCACTCTACTTTTTTTCATTCAATATAGTACTGGAAGTACTTGCCATAGCAATCAGAGAAGAAATGGATATTAAGAGCATCCAGATAGGCAAGGAAGAAGTCAAGCTATCATCATTCGCAGATGACATGCAAATAAAAACCCAGGAGAACCCTAAACTCTCTACCAAAAAACTCCTAAAACGACAGATACAAATAGTAGAGTGGTAGGATAGAATATCAACACCCAAAAGTCGGTGGCTTTCCTATATACAAATAACGAAAGACAATTATCCTAGGTACTTCTATGAAGCGGGAGTGGATAACTAGAGCTGGCAGACAAATGTAGCTTTGCAACACCTTTGCAGGGCCGGCCAAAACATCAAAATCAACCAGAGAGTTCTTTTCTGACATGTGGTGGTTATACAAAACCCAAAACTTCAGTGACAAAGTTTTATGAGAACATTGATAGCCTACTGGTTTACATATGTCTAGCGCTACTTTCATGTTGACGGCAGAACTGAATTGCTAAAATAGGGGGATGGCCTGCAGAGTCTGAAATATTTACACTCTGGTCTATAAAGGAAGAGTTCATAAAGTGAATCACAGGACCACTGGGTAAGCGACTAATGACATGGACTTAATAGTCCAATGAATCTTTAGGCAAATAACAAATAATCAGACGATGAGCTATTGGTCTCTAACTTCCATGATCCTACTCATAAAATCTCTTTTGAAACCTTGCATGTCTGATAAAATGACTCAGTGAGGGGCCAGAGAACCATCTGCTTTCTCTGGATAAGGTTTAATATTACTTAATGACGAATTTAACTACTTTAACATAAAGCATACATAATGTATGAACTAAATATTTGTATTTTATTCTATTTATTTATTCATTTGCTTTTTTGGGTCACATCCGGCAATGCTCAGGGGTTACTCCTGGCTCTGTACTCAGGAATTATTCCTGGCGGTGCTCGGGGGACCATATGGGATGCCAGGGATCGAACCTGGATCTGCCATGTACAAGGCAAATGCCATACCCGCTGTGCTATTGCTCCAGCCCAATATTTGTATTTTAAATATTTTTTCTAATTTTACACACACGTTAAATGACCTCTAATACATAAAGTAGTTTAAATTCTCTGTATGACCCCAGAGCCTTAACCAATGGCCCTGTACTCACACTTAGATCTCATAATTCTTTTTTTTAAGTCTTGGGCCACACCTAGCAATACTCGAGGGTTACTCCTGGCTCTGTGGTCAGGGAAGCATTCCTGAACGGTGCTCAGGTATCATATGAGATGCCGGAGATCAAACCTGGATTGGGTGAGTACAAAGCAAGCGCCCTGCCACTGTACTATCTCTCCATCCCCTAGTTCTCATAATTCTATCCAAATGGATTTCAAACAACCAGATGGCATATTTTTCCAAATTCGGGAGGAGTTGAGTTTACAGAAAATCGTATCTCTAGGAATCATAGATAACGTACCTTAAGAAAATGTACATTTTCTCTGTCCTACATGCCCAATTTACTCTATGAAAACACTCTGAAGCACCTGTTTCCTTAGTTTTGAATCCTCACCAAAAGCTCGGGGTAATGTACTAGTCTGGATGCCGTGACTCCTAGCGCTGGCAGGTAGATTCCCTTCCTCTCTCCCTCCTTCTCGGTCCTAACGCACCCACTGCGCAGTTACCTGCTGCAAGGGCCCAAATGCCCAGAATCTGGATGCTTTCCCTTCATACTCACCTGTCCATATGTTATTTCCATTATTCATATTAGGAAAAAGTGAAGGGGCTGGAGAGATAACACAGAGGTTAAGGCACCTGGCTGCATGTGGCTGACCCTGGCTTGGTCTCTAGATCCCAGCAGTCCCCTTAGCACCCTCAGCTATGACCCTGAGCACAGCTGGGTGTGGCCCCACCACTCCCCAAAAGAAAAATGGGCTAAGCATGTAAATTATTTAAATTCAGGAAGGACTTGAAGAGAAAAAAAATAATCTCCAGTAAATCATGATAAAGAGGAAATGGAAACAAAAATGCCATGACTGCCACATGGCCAGCAATTTTTGAGGAAAAGGGGAAGATGCATGAGCCAGCAGCAGTCTTAGGACAGTTTCAGAGCTTCCAAGACTACTTAAAGGAGAAGTGACTTCTGGACTCAAGAGACTGCACAATGGGGCTCCAGTGCAGAACTGCATGCAAAAGGCTTACATTCTATCCCAGGCACCATATAGCCCGAGCACTGCCAGGAGCAACTACAGAGCAAGAAGCCACAACAGTCCCTAACAGGTCTTTTAAAAATAGATGGACAAAACAGTAACCATGGGGAATGGAGCGATAGCCCAGCGAGTAGGGCGTTTGCCTTGCATGCGGCCGGCCTGTGCCAGCCCAGGTTCGATCCCGGCATCCCATATGGTCCCCTGAGCACCGCCAAGAGTAATTCCTGAGTGCAGAGCCAGAAGTAGCCCCAATCATTTTTTGGGTGTGACCCAAAAAAGACCAAAAAAAAAAAAGAGTAACCATGGAACCCTAATACATGTAAAAGTGTTTATGTAAACTAAGCTTTGAATGGGAAGAATAGGAGAAAGCACATTAAACCTGTTAACATGAATTCAAACTAATTTTTTAGAAAATAACAAGTGTTAAAAAATATTAAAAAATAACAAGAGTTATATGTTGACTTGCATCTTGAAAGCTATTTTTTTAAAAAAAGGAAGTGACATATTCAACATACCTCATTTAAGTATTTCCCGCAAAAAAGGTCTGGTAGCCACATGCTGATCTGAGTATTGCAGGGAAAGTGTGTGGCTCTTGGATCTTCTGCCAGGACGGCGCTACTGCAGTTTCCCTCTAAGGTGTTGTTAACAACACGGTGATTATGCTGGTACTTCCCCGTCAGGATGCTGGCTCGGCTGGGACAGCAGAGAGCACTGGGCACGTACTATAAAAGGAACAGAGGCAAAGAGGTCAAAGTCACACAAGACAAACAATAAAGCCTACTCAAAAACCTGAACTTCGAATGCTCAGTGGCCCACGGAAGAGAAGTTTTCTTTACGTACAACACACCTAAGCCATAAGTCACAGTGTGAGACAGTAAAGCAGATAAAGTCAACCAAGAGACATTTCCTTTCCAGGCAGTTGTCTCCGCAGGGAAAACACTTATTCCAATGTCATCTGCTGAAGAAATGATAATTACAGGCCAGGGACAGGACATGGAGGGAGCTGGCACTTAAGCAAACAAAGACTATGGCTTGACTCTAAAGTGAGAGAGGGGAGCAGGTTCACTGTTAGGTCAATTTGCAGTTTTATATATTCCCTGTGCCCCGGTATAGGAGACACACATTTTTTCCTAGCCTGCTTCTATTAGCATCTGCCATCGAAAGACTTATCCACGTTCTACCCCAGCTGATCTCTTCTGGACTTAGTCCACATCACTGAGCCACTTTAAAGGGCAATACCAGCTTCCGCTAGCCCCAACAGGGGAAGAATGCTCATTAGAGCTGCCCCTGGCCAAGTTCACATATTATCCCATTTAAATAATTAGCATTTCTTTGGTCAGTCAAATTGGATTTGGAAGGGGGTAAAAAAAGGGAAAACAGTCTGGCCTGAATGAGGGATTTCAGTGCAGACAGGAGGAGCTTTGCGCAGGCTCAGACCAACCCCCGGACAGTGTGTGCACATGCTTTGCCCACGTCTGCCCTCCTCGGTCAGGGACCTCTTGTGACAAGTGGTCATGAGCCACTTAAGGATACAGTCATGTTACGAACACTTCCTAATTTTAAATAACTTTTGTTAACTGTTGGGCATCTGAGAAATTTTTTTTGAAAAGTAAAATCGTTTTATTTAGGAACTAGGACAGGGTGGGGGAGAACCCTACAAAGGAAAAGAAATAAAATTTGCTCCCCAATTTGAAATCTGGGGAGACCCCAGGATCCAGTACAGTGTGGAAAAGTATCATGCACCAGAGTACAGGGGTGCAGATCATTCCAGAACCTAGTGAGAAGGGCTTGTTTTTGCACAGCTTTTTTTTTTTACAATTACAAAGATGTTCGGTCATCAGTGTTCCAGCACCCATCCCTTCACCAGTGCCCATTTCCCACCACCAATGTCCGCAATTCCCTCCTCCCTCCCCTAGCCTGCCTCTATGGCAGGTTCTTTAATCAATCTCTCTCTCTCTCTCTCTCTCTCTCTCTCTCTCTCTCTCTCTCTCTCTCTCTCTCTCTCTCTCTCTCTCTCTCTCTCTCTCTCTCTCTCTCTCTCTCTCTCCCTTCTCTTATACCCTGTGGATTGCAATACATACATTTAGAGGTTTTCGTGTGTATCCCTTTGCCTATATTCAATGCTCAGTTCTAGGCTGGTATTATCGTTTTCAACGATTATTAGACACTGTTTCCTTCTCTGTCTTAGCTAACTGAGAAGTTTTTCATTGGCAGCATTTTTGTTTTCTTTTTGGGTAGTACCTAGCAATGCTCAGGGGTTACTCCTGGTTCTGCACTCAGGAATTATGCCTGGACCGGTGCTCAGGAGACCATATAGGATACTGGGGATCCAATTTGAGTAGGCTGCATGCAAGGCAAACGCCCTCCCTGCTATGCTATCACTTGGGCCCCCCACTGGCAGCAATTTAAATTCTCCCCACCCCCCTCTTTCTTTTTTTTTGGTTTCCTGACCTATTTTTTTCTCCCCGCCCCCCCAGCTCTTGGGCCATACCTTGCAATGCTCACGGTTCTGCACTCAGGAATTACTTTTTTTTTTGGGAGGGGGTCATACCAGCAATGCTCAGGGGTTATTCCGGGCTCTTCCCTCAGGAATTACTCCTGGCGGTGCTGGGGGACCATATGGGATGCCGGGATGGAACCTGGGTCAGGCGGATGTAAGGCAAACGCCCTACCCGCTGGGCTATCGCTCGGGCCCCACTCCTTTTTTTTTTTTTTTTTTTTGCTTTTTGGGTCACACCCAGCAATGCTCAGGGGCTATGCCTGTATGCCTGACTGCACTCAGGAATTACTCGTGGTGGCGCTCAGCATATGAGATGCTGGGGATGGAATCCTGGTTGGCCACAAGCTAGGCAAGTGCCCGCCTGCTGCACTATTGCTCCCATCCCTCCAGACCTATTTTCTTCCCTCTATTACACTGATTACTGTATCTTCATATTGCCTTTTTAGTATCTGAGAAAACAACTTTTAAAAAAAACCTGCTTTGAGTGTGTTCTGATTGAACTTTCCAACTTAAGCTGTTGCTTTCTACTTAAAAAACAAAAAAAAGAGGGGCCAGAGCGATAGCCCAGCGGGTAGGGCGTTTGCCTTACACGCGGCCGGCCTGTGCTGGCCCGGTTTCGATCCCGGCATCCCATATGGTCCCCGAGCACCGCCAGGAGTAATTCCTGAGTGCAGAGCCAGGAGAAACCCCTGAGCATTGCCGGGTGTGACCCAAAAAAAGCAGTAATAATAATAATAACTAATAATAATAATAATAATAATAATAATAAAAAGATTGCCTTGAGTATCCTATTATCCAGAAAACTTTTGAATTTAATATAACCTTTTAGGGACTCTTACTAGAACTTTTTGTTTTGTCTTGAGGTCTTAACGTGGTGGTGCTCAGGGATCACTCCTGGAGGGGCCTGGGGAACATATGGGTTATGGGGATCAAACCTGGGTTGGCCACATGCAACGCAAGGCCCTATCCATTGTACTATCTCTCCAGCCCTAGAATATTTTATAATATTGTATCTTCCCACAGAAAACCAGTGTATATTCAATATATTCAGCATTTTTAATGTCAACACTCACAGAGTTCTCCACCTTTTCTCGTGAGACTTGGCCATGTTCAGTACCATACAGTCCATGCAGCCCCACCTCCATCTCTACTCTTTCTGCACAGTGCGCTGTGTTGGTTATTAACTGCTTAACATTTGGTGGCGGAGCGATAGCACAGCGGGTACGGCATTTGCCTTGCACGCAGCTGACGTGGGTTCAATCCTCGGCATCCCATATGGTCCCCCAAGCACCGCCAGGAGTAATTCCTGAGTGTAGAGCCAGGAGTGACCCCTGAGCATTGCCAGGTGTGACCCAAAAAGAAAAAAATTTGGTCTCAGGGTAGGCTGGGCTTTATAATGTGGCTTGCAAACATTTATTATGGAAAAGTTTACAAATGTTACTGGAATCTTATAATCCATTTTCCAACCTCCACTAGCAACAGTTTAAATAAAATTCTCTAATTCTGAGTTAAGCAACAGATGACTTAGGAAATACCTGCAGTTAATCTTCAATTTATAAGAATTCAATTCAAATTTAACACTGAATGTTCCAAATTAAACATTTATTCCCTCAGATCATGCATCTATATTTCATACGAGACAACCCAGAACTGTTTCTTTGCAAAACAAACACAGAATCTAATGAGATTAAAATAGCTTCAAAACTCACAGCACTGGAGAAAGTCATTCCCATCTCTCCAATGAGAGCCTTTGTTTTCTTCAGTGGGGTCTGCAAAGCAAGCAACTTTCTGTTAGACCATTTCTTCATAAAATGTAAAGAAAACCCAAATTCACGTATTTTGCATCTTCTGCTCAAGCTTCCCCTCCCAATGATCAGCTCCTCTGACACGAGAAACAGCTCTGAGAGTCCGGTGTGACTGTGGAGGTGAGCGAAACAGGTTTGGGTGACAGTCACAGAGTGCCTACACAGACATTCTCTCTCTCCTCCCTCCCTCCCTCCCTCCCTCCCTCCCTCTCACTTCCTTTCCTGGCTCCCATGTACCATTCCCGGAAGTTCTCACAACTCTGGCTTCTAGTAGCTCACTTATTTTAATGACAGAAAACCCCTCTGCTTTCAGCAAAGACACGATAGACTTATTCCCTGGCTCTATTTCATCATAAAGCCTTCCTTTACTAGGTTTCTACTGAATGCACCTGTCCCATAGGATTTTTTTAGAAAGGTTTTTAGTGTTTGAGTCTTTCAACTCAGTCTGCTTTCTTTTCATCCGTGGACTTTAGAATATTTTCACCCTCAACTTTAGAAGGATGCCGCAGCCATAAGCCAATTGGACCAGCAGGGTTCCAGGTCTCTGCGCACAGCTACCCTCCATGAGCTCGGGGAATCAAATGCCTGTGTCAGAGCAGCAGGAACACCCGACTTCCTCTGTAGAGGAAATGATTTGGAGTAGAGGAGAAGACGCACGGCAGTGTTTGGACTGGGGGCGGGAGCTCCTGCTGAAAGATACGAACCCACCAGGCTTCTCAGGACGCACTCCTGCTGATAAGATAGTCACCAGGCTGCCCCGGGTCCGATGCCTGGGCCTCGCTGGGCCATGTGACACTGCGGTTCAAACTCAGGGCATAAACCTGTGACTGCTGAGCTATTTCCCGGCCCCCCCAAACACGTGCTCTTAAAAAGAGAAATCTGTGCTCCTGTGAAGAAAGATGTACTCATCGAGCTATAACAACCACCATGCAAAGATAAGAGATAGTTTGCAGGGCCTAAGAGATAGCACAGTAGGTAAGGTGCATGCCTTGCATGCTGCTGACCCCAGCTGATCTCCGGAACTACATGTTGCCCCCCAACACTGCCAGGAGTGATTCCTGAGCACTCCCCAAACCAAGAAAACAAAACAAAATCCCAAACTAGAAACCTAAGCTAAAAATTAAGAGTCTCATTGACGAGAATGGAAATAAATCCAGTTAAATATACATAGGTACGTTAAGGAGGCCAGCAGACCAGCCTATCACAGCCCAGCTCATCAAGATCCACCCTGCAGCAGTCTTTTTTAAATCTGGCCCAGGTATCCTGATCTAGAGACTCACAGACATGGGGCAGAGCTGCTACTGGGTCTCCCTATGCCCAGCCACTCACGAGGCGCCCAGGAGAGATGGTGGGTTCTAGCCCTGGCCCGCCACCCCAGCAGAGCCTTGCAACAGGCCAGACGACCCCCCACTCCATGAGGGCCTCCATTTTCCACATCCGGGTTCCCTCTCGTCACAACTCCACCCAGCAGACCAGCCTATCACAGCCCAGCTCACGCGGCCACTTGCGGCCACGCAGTTCATCAATAAATGCTGGATTTAGAGATGACTACAAGAGTATGCTACCTGCACGGCAGAGCCTGGCAAGCTACCCGTGTCGTATTTGATATGCCAAATACCAGTAACAATTTTAGACCTCATTCCCATGACCTGATGGAATGGTTTGAGGCTCTTTATGTTCCTGGAGCAAGTAGGTGTCCTTGGGCTCTACTAGGATGAGACAGGACATCTGGAGATGTTACTGGTGCCTGCTCGAGCCAATCGATGATGAACGGGAAGACAGTGATACAGTGACAGTGATGTTAAGGAGTTCCTTGCCTTGCTGACGCCCCCGAATGTCATCACCTGAAGCAGCTCTGATCTACAAGTGTTTACACTGACTGGGGTATGCGGAACATCTCAGGTCAGTCACCATCACAGTATTTTATACAGGAGAATAAAAGCAGGGGCTCTGAGATCATGAGACACCTCAGTTTCGCCCTTATTGCCAAAGTCAAACTTGCCCAAGCTATTAACCTCCTTTGAGTTTCCTCTGTGATAAGGAGAAAACACCTGCAGCAGAGGTCTCGACGGTGGCTGGAACCCAGTGTAAGACACCTCATATGCTCACTGGCTTCAAGCAGGTTCTTGAATAACAGTAATGCTATTACTATTGCCTTTGCTCTCAAGTCTGGCTTGACAACTAGTGGTGGAACAGTCTGAGAAAGACCACAGTAGACACACTTCTCCAGAGTTGGGAACACCAAGACCAGACTGATTTCCTTCCTTCAATGTTGGACCCTCTCTCCGGGTGTAAACACCTGTAAAGAACAATCTACTCCTGGGGCCAGAGCGATAGCACAGTGGGCAGGGTGTTTGTCTTGCATGCGGGTGACCCAGGTTCGATCCCCAACATCCTATATGGTCCCCCCACGCACCGCCAGGACTAATTCCTAAGTGCAGAGCCAGGAGTAACCCCTGAGCATTACCTGTTGTGACCCCCAAAAAAATCTAAAAAACAGTGGCTAAAAAAAAATACGACATATCATGAGAAGGGCAAGTGTAGGAGGTTGGAACCATAGTTACAAACAGCAAAATCCAGGAGGGCAACAGAAGTCAATATCCAAACAGGCAGTGGCCCTGGGCAGAAATCAAAGAGCAGCAGCGCAGAGGTGGCACAAGTGTGAGTGAGAACGCAAGAGCGAGCTAGGAAAGGCTCACGGTCTAGAGCACAGTAACGCCACAGCCCAGATACACATTCATCTGGATAGGGCTTACCTACACCGCACGGAAACCTGTTCCGTATGTTCCGCAGGAAAGCAAAAATGCTGCTTGCTACTCACAAAACTGAGTCAAGTCATGGAAGAGTTGAAACCAAAAGTCACTAAGCAAGCATGTTCCCTCACAGCAAAAGTTAGAAACCCCTCGCTTGAGGCGTTTCACATCCTCAGCATTTAGCTGCAAGTAAAAAGGAGTACTGAAACCAAGAAACCAATTCCACTACATGTGCGTATGAAGTTTAAGAGGAACACCCTAGCCTGATCAGCGCACTAGTCAAATTTCATCCAGGCTGCCTCTACCAAGTATGTGCCTTGGGCAGCTACTGTCTGCATCGTCTATGAGTAGGGGTAAGGTGGATGTTCCAAACGTGGCTGGTTCCCAAACACTAATACACAGAAGTAAAAACTTACTCTAAGAAGGCATGAGGGGCTGAAGCAATAGTTCAGTGGGTAGAGCATTTGCCTTGCACATAGCTGGCCCGATTCTATACGGTCCCCAAGCACTGCCAGGAGTAATTCCTGAGTGGTGAGCCAGGGATAATCCCTGAGCATCTCCAGGTATGACCCAAAAAAGAAGAGAGAAAGGCAAGAAACACTCTCATGACAATAGCCAACTTATTCGGACTCAGTGGGGGAGCACAGCCTTGCCAGTATGCGGCCTTGCGTTTGATTCCCAGCAGAACGTTCCCCTGAGCATTTCTGGGAGACTCAGGGGCACTTGAAAGCCCCTTGAGCACGTTGTGGCCACACACACACACACACTCCACAAACCTAATCAATATAAAACTCACTGGTACCGCCTCACCCATGAGGTAGGTGTCCAACTAGGCTGACCCCCTGGATGACCGCGTGCAAAGCACACCCTACTTAGTCCGACAGATGCAACTCTTATGAACATCAAGCACAGACACTGCACAAGGGACAAAGACAGAACGGTGGCCTAGGCCTGCCACATGGGTGGGGGCCGCTGGTCTCGCCTGACCCTCCCAATTCAAAAGCAATCAAGAGGCTCGCGTGCACCGGCGAGCGCCTGCTCCCGACTCCTGCGCCCAGCCCTCATAGCGGTCCACAGGTGCCTCCTGAGATCCTAAGCCCTGCAGCTTTGGGTCAGGACGCGAAGCTGAGTGCGTGGTGCGTGCATTTGTCAACCCAGGCGAGCAAGAACGGGAAGAGTCCTTAGGACGTGCCGGACCTGCCCAAGCAAAAGCAACCGTGCCCAGGGCGAGGGCCAGCAGCTGGGGGGCCGGGGTGGGGGCGGAGAGGGCCACCCAGAGAAGCCCAGGGGCGGAGGGGCGGGGCAGGGAAGGAAGAGTTACCATGCCGCCTAGCACTTCGTCCTGGTCGTCGGTGAGCAGCAGCACCACGTTGGGCCTCCGGGAGCCGGCCGCCACCCCGGGGAGCCGCAGGCAGCCGCCCAACAGCAACAGCAGCAGCGCGGGGCCGCGGAAGGGCAGGTGGCGGGGGCTGCCCGCCGGGGCCCACCCCGGGCCAGAGGCGGGAGCCGCATGGCGAAGAGCACTCCGGGGGCACCCCGGGACGGGCTCTGGAACGCACAGGGAGGCTGAAGACTTAGAGGCCGGCGAGCCGCAGAGAGAAAGCGCCGGACGGCGAAGGCCCGGGGCTGGGGTCAGGCGTTTTCTCCCCAGCGCAGTCACGTGAGCCAAGGGGCCTGGGGGCGGAGCACGCCGTGCGCTCACGTGACGGGGCGGGGCCAGGAACCCGGAAGTGGGCGGAGGGCGGCGGAGCGCTGGCAGGCGGCGTCGCTGCTCGGCGTCTTCTGGAACCTGTTTCTGCGCGCGGCTGAGCCTCTAGCCCGGGGAGAGGCAGGGGGGAAGGCGGGGGTTCCGAGAGGGCCGGAGATTAAGAGAAACGAAAACCGTGTTTCCCAGAGAACAGGATCGACCGGTGGGTAAAAACTGCCCTCGACCGAGTGTTTAATCCGGGTCGTGGAACCCTGGTACATTTTGCAGGCTTTGCATTTCTCCCCCGCGTGAACGACCGTGTCCTTTTGCTCAGCTCTTACACCTTGGATCGGTGTTTCAGTTTCCCTGGTTGCTGCTTTTCCTAAGCCGATCCCGTGGCTGCACGTAGTTGGGGTATCCGGCAACCTCGTGATCTGTGGCCAGCTTCTAAAAGCCCTCTTGGAAGGTACTCCTGGGTGGGCGCTAAGCAAAAGCGAGGGGGCTCCATGAAGCTGGGCTTCCGAACGATTTCCTGGGAGTGCTGCTTTTTAAGTCTGGAACGTGGAAGCGCGATCTCCTGCGAGGAACCAACGAGCCCTACTCCCAACTCACTGCAATAGGCTGCGCCTTCTAGCTGCTAACACAGACCGAGCCTTCCCTAAGCAAGGGAACACACATGCAACGCAAGCGCCTCGCCCACTGCACGATCACTCTGGCCCCACAAGACAGAATTTTAACATTAAGTAAGTACTGCAAGAGAAAATTATACTGAGAATCTGGTATTTTTCAGACTACCAGGGTAGTGATTACATTCAGCAAAACTAGGTAAGGCTAATTTTCAAGCTGGTAGAATAGCTAACTCCCACATATTCATATTTTAAGACTGCTAGGAAGTCTTAATGACTTAATTGTACAATAAAATGAACTTGTTCCATGGACCTATACCATAGTACAGGGTAGCCACACCACAAGACACCCGTCTTCCCCCCTTCCTGCAAATACCTTTTTCCATCTGCGTTGATACCTCAGATTGTCTGTTTCTGGTTCAAAGCTAGCTTATAAAGTATTTGAGTCCAGAGATTGTGTAAGAAAGTGCCCAGTCTATTCCAAATGCTGAACCGGTGCTGATGAAACAGCTCTTCATGGACCTTGCAATCTAGTGGAAGAGAGATAGACAATGTAATAAATCACAGACTCGTGTAATCGCAAAAAAAAGAAGACAGGCAACGTGGAAAAACTGTAAGGAGCGTTTAAGGGGTCAGAGACTGACCTCGTCTCTAATATTCTGAGAGTAATTTGAATAATGTTCTCGTTTTAGTTGGAGAGAATTCGTTAATTAAATGGTGGGGATGAGGTGTTTCCTGAGGCCCAGCGCACAGCATATGCAAAGGTACTGAACTGGTGTGTTCCGAGAGATGAAGAGGGGACCAGAGAGATTGTACAGCGGCCGGGCCCTTGGCCTGGCATGTGGTCAACTGGGCTATCCCCAGCTCCAGGTATGATCTCCTGAGCCCCACTAGGAGCCATTCCAGAGAGCAGAGCCAAGAATATATCCCGAGCATCAACAGGTGTAGCCTCAAAACCAAACAAACAAAAAAGAATTGAAAGAAGATTGGGTAGGTTGGAGCGATGAGAGACAGGGAGAAAAGACAGGCAGGACCCAGAGCCATGTAAAGGTCGAGAGTAGCTCTGAAGTTATGATCAATCACAGGAGTAAAAATAATTTTGAAAATTTGGGGGGATCTTGGGCGGACCTGACTGACTCTATGCTGAGGAATCACTTCTGCTGGTGTGCAAGGAGCCATATGGAATGCTGGGGATCAAACTTGAGTTGGCCACGTACAAGACAAGTGTGGCACCCACTGTACTATCTCTTTAGTCCCTCATTTTATAATTTTTAAGTGATTTTGGGCCATAACCAGCAATACTGAGGATTTACTCTTGGCTCTGTGATCAGGGATTGCTCCTGGTGGGCTCTGGGGATCATATGGAGTGCCATATGTAATACCCGCTGACTTATCTCTCTGACCCTTCATTTTATAATCTTTTTTGTTTTTGGGCCACACCCAGCTGTGATCAGGGGTTACTCCTGACTCTGCACCGTGGAATCACTGGGGGACCATATGGGACGCAGGGATCGAACACGGGTTGGCCTTCTGCAAGGCAAGTGCTGTACTATCACTCCATCCCCCTCATTTTATGAATATTTATAAACTATTTGTGCTGTGGCATGGTGTACAATAAGGAGGAAAATGGAGGAAAGCTCATTGAGGTGGAAGGAATTGATAATAATGGGCAAATAAGATTTTTGTGGGGTCTGAGCTTTTGTATAATTTGTCATCTCTTCCTTAAGAGATGTTTGTTCTGTTGAGAGTGAATGGGGCCTCTGGAACTAGTTCATTTTTCATGAACATTGTTTTGTCGAGATTCAGCTGTAGACCTATCTTTCCACATTCTTGGTCGAAGTTAGCCAGCATTTGTGCTGCTTGGCTAATGTTTGGTGTTATTAGAACGATGTCATCAGTGAAGCAGAGGTGGTGTAGTTGCCGACCATCTATCTTCACTCCCATTCCTTCCCATTCTAATTGTCGCATGATGTTCTCGAGGGTCGAGAACTCAATGTTGTCAAGAACTCAACATGATGAACGACCTAAAACCTGAGCTGCATAGGAAGTAGAGAGTGGCATGGAATGCCTTCAAGAGAATCAAAGAAATAGGTAAAAAGGACAAAGAGCCTCTGGCTCCGGGCACATCTCTTTGACTTCACCGTTCTTCCTGCATTAACATACACCTCAGAGACCTGGGCCCTACGAAAGCAGGATGAGAATGCTATTTGGGTCTCCCAAAGAGGAATTGAAAGAGCTATGGTCAGAGTATCACACCTCAGTCAAGTGAGAGAAGGAATCCGGAGTTCCAACCTCCGTCGATGATCCAGAGTCAGGGACTCTTGTTTGCCAAGGCGTTGAAAATCAGATGGGCTGGACATTAATGCGATTTGGAGATGACCGCTGGACTAGAGCTGTTACTGACTGGATCCCATGGGACGCCAAAAGATCATGTGGCCGCCTACCCACAAGATGGTCAGACTTCTTCGTCAAGACCCTGAAAGAACGGTTTGAGGCTCTTCGTATTCCTGGAAAAGCAGATGCCATTGGGCTACACTGGCACATGATAGGGTCAAATGGAAATGTTACTGGTGCCCACTCGAGCAAATCGATGAATAACAGGATGTCAAGTGATCAAGTGATCTCCTTAAGAAAAAGAATAGCCTCCTGGGAAGCCAAAACACACAGCGGAAACACAACCCGCACTTTTATTTTCATAGCAGCACAATTCACAATAGCCAGAACCTGGAAACAACCAGTATGCACGAGAACTGATGACTGGATAAAGAAACTGTGGTATATCTATACAATGGAATACTATGCAACTGTCAGGAAAAATGAAGTTATGAAATTTGCCTATAAATGGATGAACATGGAAAGGATCATGTTGAGTGAAATTAGTCGGAAGGAAAGAGAGAGACATAGAATGACTGCATTTATTTGCATGACATAAATATACCAGGTGGTCTTACCAAAAGTGGAAATTACCGCAAACATGAGGGAGTCAGAGGTTAGGTAAGACAGAGATGGGAACATGTGTGAATAAATGTCGAAAGGGCTGATACCAAAATAGAACTGAGCATTAAATATAGGCAAAAAAAATGCACATGATGGCTTCCAAGTGTATATAGTGCAACCCACAATATGTAGGAGAAGAAAGGGAGAGAGAGGGAGAGAGAAAAGAGATAAAGAACCTGCCATTTCGGCAGGCTATGGGAGGGGAGGGAATTGGGGACATTGGTGGTGGGATATGGGCACTGGTGGAGGGCAGGTGCTGGAACACTATGTGACCAAAACCTCCAAACATGAACAACGTTGTAATTGTATATATCTTTGTATATTTATCTTTAATAAATACTTATTAAAGTATTTAATTAAAATTTTTTTTAAAAAAGAAAAAGAATAGCCAATGGTAATTCTTCACTTCCGAGTCAGGAGTAACTCCTGAGCATTGCCAGGTGTAGCCCCAGAACAAATCTGGGTGTTTTCATCTACCTTCAGTAATCCCCTGCAGACTGCACACAGGGTCTGGTTTTTTGTTTTACGTTTTGGGGGTGGGTTTACATTGATGGTGCTCAGAGAACACTCCTGGAAATGTGCTAAGAATCACATGTGAAGGGCTGGAGTGATAGCATGGGGATAGGGTGTTTGCCTTGCACCACGGCCGACTGGGGTTCAATCCCTGGCATTGCATATGGTCCCCGAGCACCGCCAGGAAGAGCCAGGAGTAACCCCTGAGCATTGCCAGGTGTGACCCAAAAAAATCATATATGGAATGATTCCAAGAATCAAACTGGGGTTGGCTGTATGCAAGGCAGCCCCCTTAGAGCCTGTACTATCTCTGGGCCTGTGCACAGGTTCTGCCCCCCTTAGAGCCTGTACTATCTCTGGGCCTGCGCACAGGCTCTGCCCCTTAGAGCCTGTACTCTCTCTGGGCCTGTGCACAGGTTCTGCCCCCTTAGAGCCTGCACTATCTCTAGGCCTGCACACAGGTTCTGCCCCCCTTAGAGCCTGTACTATCTCTGGGCCTGCACAGGTTCTGCCCCCTAGAGCCTGTACTATCTCTGGGCCTGTGCACAGGTTCTGCCCCCTTAGAGCCTGTACTATCTCTGGGCCTGCGCACAGGCTCTGCCCCCTTAGAGCCTGTACTCTCTCTGGGCCTGTGCACAGGTTCTGCCCCCCTTAGAGCCTGTACTATCTCTGGGCCTGCGCATAGGTTCTGCCCCCCCTTAGAGCCTGTACTATCTCTGGGCCTGCGCACAGGTTCTGCCCCCTTAGAGCCTGTACTCTCTCTGGGTCTGCGCACAGGTTCTGCCCCCTTAGAGCCTGTACTATCTCTAGGCCTGCACACAGGTTCTGCCCCCTTAGAGCCTGTACTATCTCTGGGCCTGCACAGGTTCTGCCCCTTAGAGCCTGTACTGTCTCTGGGCCTGCGCACAGGTTCTGCCCCCCTTAGAGCCTGTACTATCTCCGGCCTGCGCACAGGCTCTGGGGTATAATTTCACAGATGAACATGAATGGAGGACAGAAATTCTGTTGTAACTATGGGAACAGAACTTTGCCCAGAAAGCTTTGGGAGTTGTTTATTATAATCTGTGTGGAGATGGGATAAAATTGAACAAAGCAAAGGTGAGTGTGAAAGCTACCAGTGAATTCACACTTGCCTTGTGCACACTGACTTGAGTTTGAGTCCAGTATCTCCTGAGCACCAACAGGAGTGATTCCTGAGTGCTGTCATGAGTAGCCCCCTGGGAATTGCCAGGTGTGGCCCTCCACAAATCCTCCCCACCCCGCCAGGTACATGAAATCTACTGAAGAATGAAAATGGAGGGCCAGAGCCATAGCCCAGCGGGTAGGGCATTTGCCTTTTGCACGCGCCGGCCCATGCCGGCCCGGGTTCAATCCCGGCATCCCATATGGTCCCTCCGAGCACCACCAGGAGTAATTCCTGAGTGCAGAGCCAGGAGAACCTCTGAGCATCGTCGGGTGTGACTCAAAAAAGCAAAAAAAAAAAAAAAAAAGACAATGGAACCCCTAAATAAACTAGCATGAATCAACTTAATCTAGTATAATCATTTTTAATTAGTGGTGGGTAGAATATTTAAAATAGCAACTCATGAGGCCCAAAACGATGCTATGTGGGTAGGGCATTGCCTTGCATGCTGCTGACCCAGATTCTGTCCCCAGCGTCCCATGTGGTCCTTTTGAGCATGACCAAGAGTAATTCCTGATTGCAGAGCCAGGAGTAATCTCTGAGCATTGTCAGTTGTTGCCTAAAAAAAAAAAAAAAAATTAAATAGCAACAATAGTGTGAATGGAAAAGAAACCACTTGCAGAAACGTTATGAGAAAATCATTTCTTAAGTTCATAGGACTTGTAGATGAAGGCAATATGAATCTTTTTTACAACACTATTGTTTTTGAGCTAAGGCTCATTATAATATTAAAGATTCCTGAAATTATCTGTGGTAAAACTAGTTATAAGTACTGTGCAATACAACATTCTTAATGGACCTCGTTCCCAATGAATGGAGTCGTTACTGGCGCCTGCTCGAGCAAATCGATGATCAACAGGGAAGACAAGTGAACAAGTGATTATAACACTGTGACACAGACATTTACAAAGCTGTTCATGATTAGGTTTCAGTCATACAATGCTCCAGCACCCATCCCTCCACCAGTGCACATTTCCCACCACCAATGTCCCCTGATTCCCCCTCCCCCATCCCCCAGCCTGCCTCTATGGGAGGCACTTTTTCCCTCTCTCTCTCTCTCTCTCTCTCTCTCTCTCTCTCTCTCTCTCTCTTTCTCTCTCTCTCCCTCCTCTCTCTTTCTCTCTCTTTCTCTCTCTCTCCCTCCTCTCTCTTTCTCTCTCTTTCTCTCTCTCTCTCACACACACACATCCATCCATCCTCTATTTGGATGGGTTACATCTAGGAGTGCTTGGAAAACCACAGGGATCAAACTTAAGTCTCCATGATGCAAAGCTTGCAGACTAGCCCTTGAGCTAGCTTCCTGGCCTTCTCTTATGTAACTTGCTTACATCCTTTCTTAGTTTGGATCCAGAAACTAATGGTCTCACTGGGCTGGGGAAATAGGTCAAGTGGTAGTGTACATGCCTTAGACAGCGAGAGGCGGGGTTTGATCCTACTGCGTATCCCCTTAACCCAGCCCTGTTGGGAGGTTCCCTATATAAAATGCTTCAAGATCTTCCTTTGGAAGCTACTGGTTGTGGAGAAAAATTTTTGTTGTAGTATATGATGAAGAACAATGCTCTCTTCATTTTGCATTATATTTGTTGGTGCTCTTTAAAAAACTGTGTTAAGTCTTGTAGGCAAATTAGTTAACAGTTTCATCATAAAATTTTAATTATTTAAAAGAGAACAGTCGTAAATACAAAAATTAATTTAAAATAAAAATCTAAGAAATAGATTACAGAATTTTAATTTGGGGGAGGCAGGGGGACCTGGGCTATACCCTACGGTGCTGAGGGCCTGTTCTGACTGTCTTGAGAGCGACCCTCGTGGTAAATAGACTATCTGTGGTTCCAGGTGTCATCACCTCTAAGGCAGCTATCCTCAAGTACTCGATCATCTCTCCACCAGTATTTTTTTTTTTTTTTTTGCTTTTTGGGTCACACCCGCGATGCTCAGGGGTTACTCCTGGCTCTTTGCTCAGGAATTACTCCTGGCTCCACCAGTATTTTAATGTTTTAAATCAGAAATACTACAAAAACTGGGGCTGGAACAATAGTATATTGAGTAGGGCACTTCTCTTGCATGCAGCCAACCTGGATTCAATCCCTAGCTCCCCATGTGGTCCCCCAAGCTTGCCACAAATCATTCCTGAGAGCAGGGCGAGGAGTAACCCCTTCCTGAGTACCACTGGGTGCTCTAAAAAGCACACTCTTGGAGGGGTCACACCTAACCGTGTTCAGGTGAAACCCTGGCTGGCTCTGTGCTCAGGGATCATTCCTGGTGGTATGCAGGGAGCCATAAGTGATGTCAGAATCATGTCAGCTGTGTGCAAGGCAAGTGCCTCTACCTGCTCTCCTGCCTCTCTGGCCCTCGTATGTTTTCTTCAGTAGCTGCCAGGCATATTTCTCCATATTTTTCTTATGTTTTATGGCTATGTAATCTTTAACCATTAGTTTGTGATATTTTATGGAAAAACAGTAAGAAAATAATTTAGTCTTGTCTCTAGCTTAGATGACTAGTATTTATTTTTTAATTATTGGTCTGATTTTTTTTCTCACCCTCATAGTTTATTATTGGTATTTTTATAATAGCTAGAGTTTTTTTTTTTTTTTTTTGTCAAACCTCAGAAAGCTTTTTTTTTTTCCTTTTTGGGTCACACCCAGCAATGCTCAGGAGTTACTCCTGGCTTTGCACTCAGGAATTACTCCTGGAGGTGCTCCGGGGGACCATATGGGATGCCGGGGATCGAACCGGGTGTACCGCATGCAAGACAGATGCCCCACCCACTGTGCTATCGTTGTGACCCCAAATCTCATAAAGCTTTATCAAGTATTATATGGGCATTTCTTGCATTTCATATTTGCAGCTACTCTCTTGTAGTCTTTGAATTGGAAACACTAGACTTAAATATACCAGTTATAATTATGTATTATGAATTAATTTTTTATTGATGCCAATTTAAAGTCATATTAGAAATTTAGTTTTGGTTTATTTGACTCACTTTAATTCACAAATTGATCTTAATCAAGAACCTATTTATAACTGCTTTGCAATTTTATCACTTTCTCCTAATGAATTATAATTTCTTCTTGATCTGAAATTTGTGTTATGATTTACTGCTAATATCAGAATAATCCTCTTGGTGGCGTTGGTGGTATAATGGTGAGCATAGCTGCCTTCCAGAATAATCCTATTTCCTTGGTGGTATAGTGGCGAGCATAGTTGCCTTCCAGAATAATTATCTTGATTTTCTCACCCTTCTTTTCACGGTTTCTTGGATTGTTGTTGTTGTTGTTGTTGTTGTTGTTGTTGTTGTTGTTGTTGTCATTGTTTTGGCCTATACCAGGCTGTGCTCAGGATTACTCCTGGCTTTATGCCCGGTATCACTCCTGGTGGTTCTTATAGACCATAGATGGTGCCAGTGATAGAACATGGATCTGCCTTCAGACCTGGGTCAGTGATCAAACCCAGGTTGGCTGCATTCAAGGGAAATGCCTTACCCATTGTACTATCTTTCCAGTTCCTGTTTTATAGTATATTTCTTTGTGGGGAGTACACAGAAACAGTCCCCCTCCCACCAAATATCTGTATTTTCATTTGTCACTTTTTCCCCTCAGGAATTTAAGCAAAGGAGGGGGGGGGGTGTGCAAAAGTCTAGCCACAAGTTGAACCTTTACACTGAGTTTTCCATTAGGAGTACACAATACTTTTTTTGCCATGAAGTGCAAATTTTTTACATTTATACATGTGGGGCAGAGGATGTGGTTCAACTCTAGAACATTTGCTGTGAATATGTGAGTCCAGTCCCTGGAACAAAGGAGAGAGAGGAGAAAGACACACACACACACACACACACACACACACACACACGTATGCATCTGGACACGATGAAACAACAGTGCCAGCTAATGCTCCTGTTGCAAACGATGCATCTATGAAGAGAAACAGTTGTCCTAATTTTCCACCCGGAGATACATTCTGAACTAGGGGCGTCACTAAGAAGATCCCATGCAGGATAAAGTTGAACTGAGCCTACAGAGGTTAAAGTTCGGGGAGAAGGAAGAATCTAGAAGTTGCGTGGCAACCCGAAGAGGAGGAAGATAGATGAGCATTGAGGGCTCATCTGCTGTCATAAACCCCCTTGAGGCTTTGTTGCACACTAAACTGTGTGTGTTTGGCACCATTGCCAAGGCAAGGCATGACCATAGTAATCATTCTCAGGAGAGTGGGGAGCCTCGAGACCCAGGGGGCAAACTTCCTGAGGCCTAGGAAGGGTAGACCATAGCAGTAGAATGATACTATCATGTGAAAAGACTGCCATAACACTTCCTGTTTGTTTGGGTCATACCCAGCCGTGTTCCAGGGTTACTCCTGACTCTGTTCTCAGGGAACACTCATGGAAGTGCGCGGGGAACCATATGGGGTGCCAGGGATTGAACACAGCTTGGCTGTATGTGAGGTAAACACCCTATCCACTGTACTATCGCCTCCGGTCCCCACTGTAGTAACACATTTTAAATGTGAATCTGAAAACATCAGGCTGTTCTTCAAGAAACTAGCCAGTCAGAAGCAGTGTCCCACACTCCTTAAGAGAAGACAACCAAATGTAGATACTAAGCTACGTGAAAATTATAATATCCTGCATCCAATAAACTACTATACAGGCTCCAAAAGTATGAAAAACAGGATTCTGTACCAAAATAAATTCAAGTCAACAGGGACATAATAACTGATGAGGGAATAAAAACTATCACTGGATCACTGTCTTCCCATTATTCATCGATTTGCTTCGAGTGGGCACCAGTAACATCTCCATACATCCTGTTGCAAGCAAGTGTAGCCCAAGGGCATCTGCTTGCTCCAGGGACAGGAAGAGCCTCAAACCATTCTTCAGGTCATGGAATTGAGGTCCATAATTGTTACTAGTTTTTGGCATATGAAATAAAACACGGGTAGCTTGCCAGGCTCTGCCATGTAGGTGGTATACTCTCAATAAAGTCTCTTTTCTCAGGCATTTTTACTGATGAAACTTAAATGGGAAAGATCAGGTTTTAATTTGGGTGGACCTGTAAGGAAACATGGAGTCTGTATGTTGAGAATGACTGATCTCATGATGTGTGGGTTGCTCTGACTTCTTGCTAGGCTTACTGGGATGATGGATGTCAGTTAGAACCTGCCTAGAACTGTATACAGAGTATAAATGTGAAAGATCCTGGGAAGGACCTGAACCTAAAATCAGTACTATCTAAGAATGTCGCAGGCGGCAGAGCGCGCTGCACCGACAGAGCTGTGAGTGTGGCGTGGGTCTCTCTTCCGGGGTAGCTGGCATGGAGGTGGAGGAAAGGGTGGAGGAGCCCAAATCTCTGCTTCAAGTCGGCAGCCCCGGAAGAGATCCAGACCCATCCACTCCAGACTCACAGCCGCGCCGCTCGGCCCCATGTGGAAGCAACCCATGGAGCTGACCTCCCCGTAAAGGGCTCGGCCAGTCCCTGGCCAAGTCCAACATTGCACCAAGGGTTCACTCACACGTGGGGAGAGCCCACGCTGGCTGGACTTGCAGTGAATAAAACCAATAGGCTGTTAATATATCATACTATATTCATGTATTGCAGTGAATAAAAACAATAGGCTGTTAATATATCATACTATAATCAGGTATTTAAAAGGAAATATGATCCTAAAGAGAACTGTATGATAGCAAAGTGGCCAGTGTCAGTGTTCTGGATCCTCAGAGGCGTGCCCTGGGTTCCAAGAGAGGTTTGGGGACATAGGGAGAGATTGCAGATGGATGGTACGGGAGTCATGAGACAGGATGGGGCTATAGCCCTTGACACAACTGTATGACTCGGGATCAAACCCAAAGCCTTACACAGAGTGAGGGCTGAGCTCTACCACTGAGTCACGTCCCTATGCCTTTTGGTGGCATTTTTGAAAGGCACAGTTGAATAATGCAATGTTTGAAAAACACCCCGTGGACTAGTATGATGCATGCTTTACCTGCGGGGAGGCACTACGGCACCACATGGTCTCTGGGTACCACACTGAGAGAAGCTAGGCCCTAAGTGCTATTGGATGTGGTCCAAAAACAAACGAAGAAAGACATAGCTAATGAAGTAATAAGGGAAATAGAACTTGAAAAGAATTCATTGGAGAGGTCAAGGAAAAGAAGACAAAAAAACATAGCAAAATCACTGCTATTTATAGAAATTATAACAACTCGAGAGCATGTAAATGCTCTAATAAATCTCAATAGGTAGCAATTATTAGACTGAATTTTAAAAAGCATGATTAAAATATGCATAGTCTGGGGAGGCACAATTAAAATATGACTTTAAAATAAAAAAGGTGGGAGCGATAGCCCAGTGGGTAGGGCGTTTGCCTTGCATGCAGCCGGCCTCTGCCAGCCCGGGTTCGATCCCCAGCATCTCATATGGTCCCCTGAGCACCGCCAGGAGTAATTCCTGAGTGCAGAGCCAGGAGAAACCCCTGAGCATTGCCGGGTGTGACCCAAAAAAGCAAAAAAAAAAAACAAAAAAACAAAAAAAAAACTACAAGTTAAAAAGGCAAAAATAAGATCTAAACAGGAGAAAGATGACTATGTTACTAGGGAGAATTTACAATAAGATCAACAGAAGTTTTTACTGAAAAATAGATCATAAGGAAAGAGAATTACATTCAAAGTACACCAAAAATTAGCAAAAAAATATTAACAAAGAATACTGTATCCATATATAGAATACTATATCCGGGAGGGAAGGCAAGTTCTGGCCCTGGCCTTGGCCGCAATCCCAATAGAGCCTCGCAAGCAAGAAGCCAGAGGAATCCCCACACCGTGAGGGCCACCATTTTCAACATCCAGACTCCACAGCCCTTCAGAACTCCACCCAAGAGATAAGCCGATATCTCCCCTGAGTGATTCATCAGTAAATGCACAAACTGAGAGCCTACTACCGAGAGTATACCACCCACACGGCAGAGTCTGGCAAGCTACCCGTGTCGTATTTGTTATGCCAAAACCCAGTAACAATTATAGACCTCATTCCCATGACCTGATAGAATGGTTTGAGGCTCTTTGTGTTCCTGGTGCGAGCAGATACCCTTGGGCTACACTAGCATGTGACAGGATGTATGGAGATGTTACTGGTGCCCACTAGAGCAAATTGATGAACAACGGGATGACAAGTGACTATATCCAATAAAGCTGTCTTTTATTTATTTATTTTTTGTTTTGTTTTTTGCTTTTTTGGGTCACAATGGCAATGCTTAGGGGTTACTTCTGGCTTTGCACTCAGGAATTACTCCTGGCGGTGCTCAGGGGACCATATGGGATGCTGGGGATTGAACCCGGGTTGGCTGCATTCGAGGCAAGCGCCCTACTCGCTGTACTATTGCTCCGGCCCCTAAAGCTGTCTTCTAAAAAATGGAGGCCAGGGAGTCAGAGAGAGTATAGCAGATGGGGCATTTGCCTTGCATATAGCTAAACCAGGTTTGATCCCTGTACTGCATATGAACACCGCCAGGAGTGATCTGTGGGCACGGAGGCATAAGTAAATCCTGAGCTCTGGATGCTCTGGATGCTCCCCCAAACAAACAAAAAATGGTGAAAGAAGTCTTCGTGTGACATGTGAGGAAAAAGTTTCAGGGTTGTTTGTTTTTGCCATTGAATATAAAGTGAATTTGTCACGTATGGTCTTAATATATTGAGTTAAGTTTCTTCTATTCTTGATTTGTTGGGTTTTTAAACATGTGACCTTCAGGGCTTGAGAGATAGTACATCAGGTAGGGTTCTGCCTTCCATGCGGGGCTCAATCCTGGCACCCACATATTCCCTTGACCCCCTCCAGGAGTGATCCCTGGGCACAGAGTTAGGAGTCAGCTCTGGGGCGCCACCACCTGTCACCCCAAAACCTAAACCAAACAAAACAAGTGCCACATCCGTTATTTTCTAAGGGTAATGGACATTTTCCCACACAAGAAACATGATACGTCATAAAAAATCTCAGTAAATGTTAAAAAGTAAAACTATGTAATTCTATAAGGAAATCAGCAATCAGTATTAGAAATTTCACTTGATCACTTGATCACTTGAATCCCGTTATTCATCGATTTGCTCGAGCGGGCGCCAGTAACATTTCCATTGGACCCTATCACGTGCCAATGTAGCCCAATGGCATCTGGTTGATTCAGGAATATGAAGAGCCTCAAACCGTTCCTTCAGGGTCTAGACAAGGAAGTCTGACCATCTTGTAGGTGGGCGGCCACGTGATCTTTTGACATCCGCTGGGATCCAGTCGGTAACAGCTCTAGTGCAACGGTTGTCTCCAAATCGCATTACATGTCCAGCCCATCTGGTTTTCGATGCCTTGGCAAACAAGACAGCGTCCCTGATTCTGGAATAGCGACGGAGGTCAGAGCTCGGATTCCTTCTCTCACTTGAGTGAGGCGTGATATTCCAAGCATAGCTCTTTCAATTCCTCTCTGGGAGACCCAAATAGCATTCTCATCCTGCTTTCGTAGGGCCCAGGTCTCTGAGGCGTATGTTAATGCAGGGAGAACAGTGGAGTCAAAGAGATGTGCCTGGAGCCGGAGGTTTAAGAAACATAAATATTTGAAAATTAAATAACACACAAATAATAAATTTAAGAAATCAAAAAGTGGGGATGGGGCACTTGCCTTGCCTGTGGCTGACCCTGATTCAATCCCCAGCACTTCATAACGACCCCCAACCCCTGCCAGGAGTGACCCCCTGAATACTGAGCCAAGAGTAAGCCTTAATGACTACCAGGTATGGCCCACCACCCCCAGTTCTTAACAGGGGGAAATTAAGCATATTTGGGGATGGTGTAAATGGAAACATAGCACTCCCCAAACTATGATGTTCTTCTAAGGCAATTTTTAGAAAGTACAGCCAAACCCCAGACAGTGCAGGGGTTAGGAACACCAACTAAATAAAAAAAGTTCAGCAGGACTTTTGACTCCTCCCCAAACTTAGGGTCCCTGAAGACAGCACAGTGGCAAAGTGCCTCCCTTGCAGGCCTGGCGCTGCTTGTGCCTGGCTGCTGTCCATCTTAATACTGTCTCCCGATCCTTTTCCATCTCTGCTGCTCACACACATGCCCAGTTGTCCCATTTGGGTGATGCATATAAAACACATTCAGAGACAGGCTTAATTTCAGGATGTGACAACTGACCAGTCAACCACATGGGGAGACCGTTGGAGATGGGGACAATCGTAGAGGTCACCCTGGGGAGGTCCCACCTGGCAGTAGATACTACCCATGATGCAGCCAGCTCTTCTCCTTCGCCAGTATCCTCTGGCAGACTCTGGTATTCTGGTGGTAGAGGAGGAAAAGAGGCAATGTTGAGCATTGCATGTAGAGCACTGTAGGAAGACCACAAATGCAGGGAGCAAGGTCACGTCATCTGTTAATATATTTTAATGGGCCACAGCTAGCAGTGCTCAGTGCTACTCTCAGTTCTTTGCTCAGGGTTTGCTCTCTGTGGTGCAGGGGATGAATTGGGGTCAACCACAAGCAAGGCCAGTGCCTTAACCTCTCTACTGTCTGTCCAGCCCTGGGTCTACACAGACTTTGAACACAGCTGTCAGTGTACTGAGCCCTAACAGGACAGGTACATGATGAGTCTGATTCTCTTGGATCTGCCAAATCATAGGGAAAGATAAAGACCATCAGTAGTGCTTAGCAAGATAACAATCTATATCACGTCCAGAACTAAGCATGGACAAGGTAAGAGGGCATGAGTGTTTGCATAAATAGGTGGTCCTATGAGAACTTACCCTATAGCTGGATCAAGGAAGAGGAGAAAATCCAAATTTGGTGTATGGATGCAAAGAGGAATTGGATGCTGTTTGCATGATAGCCTCCCTCCAGAATGGCAGTGAAATGGCAGTGGTGTGAGGGAAACCATTCTTAAGGCCAGAGCTCTGGGGGATGCACCTGATCATCCAGTTCGTTAGCTTTTCCTTTGCCATGGGCCATTTGCATATTTATAATGTCATTTGCAGGCCCCCAATATAGTCAGATTGAACTGCGCGAGCAGCTGATGAGCACAGGCGTGTTAATCCCCCCATCACCAGGGCCAGACGGCGGGGTTTATCAGGCTTGCTATGGCCTTGGGTCAGACATTTCCTCCCTCTGGAATGATAAGAGTTAGAATGTACTGGACTAGTAATAGATGGCTGTAATGGTCTTCGACTCACTGGTCACGAATCTGGAAGGAAAATAATTGGAAAATTAGAGGTGTGGGGTCTGTGGTAAGAACACATGGATGGATAAATAGGAATAGGAATAGACTATTCCTGTGATTTTTGCATGACATATTTTTGCCCACATGAAAGCTTCACCATGAAAGAGGTAGTTAGCAACCGATTAGACAAAATAGGTTAGCTAACTGCTGTTCCTCGCCTTTGTCCACGGCTAAGTGCTAGCTTGATAGACATACTATTTACTGTCAAAAAACATCACCTGATATGGGGCTGGAGCGATAGCCAGGCGGGTAGGGCGTTTGCCTTGCACGCCGGCTGGCCTGTGTTGGCCTGGGTTCGATCTCCGGCATCCCATGTATTCCCCCTGAGCACCGACAGGGAGTAATTCCTGAGTGCAGAGCCAGGAGAAACCCCTGAATGTCGCCGGTGTGGCACCAAAAAAGCAAAAAAAAAAAAAATATATATATATATATATATATATATATATACTATATATATAAAATCACCTGATAGAGCTGAAAAGTCAGTTTGTTCTCAACTGATATAAACTGAGCACGACATTTATCTCCACCACCAAGTTATATTTGATCACTTTCAAATCATTATTAACTTTTATTAGCCACCCACTATGTATTATTGTGTATGTCCCAGTTTAATGGCTTTTCAAAAATACAAAAATCTTCCTTTTTTGTTAAACATTCAACCTGTCTTTTTGGGTTTCAAATTTCATGTAGGTATTGAATAGAAAATACAGTTTTTTACTGTATTCCTACAAAAATTGTAACCAGTTAAATTTAAGAGAAAAAGTGATTCTCCATGAGAAGCTGAAACCCAGCAATGACCTTTTTTTCATTTCCTTGTGATTTAGGAATAAGTAATCCTTGAAGAATTAGTGTAAAAGGTTAACTGGTAGATTTTAGCAACAAGCCTTTCAAAGTATAATCATATCTTTGATAATAGCAATGTAGTCTTTACACATATTATAAAAGCAATTAAAAATGTAAAGAATTTTGTTAAAAGCAGCTTTAAATTTAAATTATGGATGTTTGTTGCTGGACTCCTCTAAGAACCTCTGCATTTGCCCTGGATTGCCTCCTGCAGGTCATTT
>JAJIBD010009544.1:0-59655 GCA_021461705.1 Cryptotis parvus
CCGTGTTGTATTTGATATGCCAAATACCAGTAACAATTATAGACCTCATTCCGGAATGGATTGAGGCTCTTTATGTTCCTGGAGCAAGCAGATGCCCTTGGGCTCTACTAGCATGAGAGAGGACATATGGAGATGTTACTGGGGGCCGCTCGAGCAAATCAATGATGAACAGGATGACAGTGATACAGTGACAGTGAATGGTCAGAAATTCTGTCATGACGGAGAGAGACAGAGAGAAAGGGAGCGAAGGAAAAATGCCTGCTCTGGAGCTGGGAGAGGGGGCATGTGGGACATTGGTGGTGGTAATGGGGCACTGGTGAAGGGATGGGTGCTGGAACAATATATGACTGAGACCCAATTATGAACATTTTGTAATGTTGTTCTCATGGTGGTACAATAAAAATTAAAAAAATATGTACGTATATATAAATATATATATATGCCATGCAAATAAATGCAGTAATTCTATGTCTGTTTCTCTCCTTCTGGCTAATTTCACTAATATGGTCCTCTCCATGTCCATCCATTTATAGGCAATTTTCATAATTTCACTTTTCCTAACAGCTGCATAGTATTCCATTATGTAGATGTGCCAAAGTTTCTTTATCCAGTCATCAGTTCTCGGGACACTGGTTGTTTCCAGATTCTGGCTATTGTGAATTGTGCTGCTATGAAACTAAAAGTGCAGATGGTATTTCCGCTGTGTTTTTGACTTCCCAGGGTATATTCCCAGGAGTGGTATGGCTGGATCAAATGGGAGCTCAATTTCTAGTCTTTGGAGGAACGTCTATATTGTTTTCCAGAAAGGCTGTACCAGTCGACATTCCCACCAACAATAAATTCCCTTTTCCCTGCATCCAGTCCAGCACTTGTTGTTCTTGCTCTTTTTGATATGTGCCAGTCTTTGTAGTGTAAACTGATATCTCATAAAACAAAGCAATTTTATCCTAGCTCAGTTCTAAGTAATCCAAAGACTTTGGGGATTTGGGTTTTTTGGGGGTTTGGTTGAGTTTTACTTGTGCACACTAAGATATGCTCATGCCCAGCATGTAACAAAAGTACCAAATAGCTGATACTTTAGGGAAACTTCAGGGAAGGCTTTTTTCTTCCATGGATAAAAAGCTTGTAAAGTCCATAAATTTTGAGTGCATGGATGGAGCCAAAATGTCTCCGAAGTGTGTGTGTGTGTGTGTGTGTGTATGTGTCTGTGTGTACATAAAAGACTGTGGAGCTTATGACACCACAGGATCTGTCCAGGTCTCAGGTGTGTAAATACATCAACCTTAGCCCCTGGGTTGCTAGATGAGCTCGAAGTTTCCTCCTAGTTGTGTTGTAGCTCAGTTACAGAACTGCACTGAATGGTATTCAGAACATTGAGATTTTCTTTAACTTTGGTACCCCACTGCATCTCTCCTGTAATGAATTTTTATCTACCATTACTTATTAATGTGCTAGTACATTATTATTATTATTATTTTTTAATAGAATTGCTTAAAGAATATAAAAACCCTTGCTGTCGGTGAGTCCTCCACCCAGAAGCTAGCACACACTCACTAAGCTCTCTTCCTGCCAGTTAACTGCATAGCAGTTCTCAGTGCTAAGAAGGAGGGGGCTCTCCACAGGACACTTGTCAGACAAAGATACCATCCCCCAGAGAACTACAAAGGTGAAGCTCTGTCATCAAATCCCCCTGTCAGGTTTTGTTCCTGAAGCAATAGTTTCACCCCCAAAGAAGCTATTCAGGTGTGAGACCAGAATTGACACTTGGAAGTGATGTAAATCCAAGAAGACACTCTATATTGTGTTTAAGCACAAATAAAGACTTCAGATCCAAGGGGAGGAAGAGTGAAAATTTCAGCAGTAATTTTCGAAGATTAACAACTCCTGCAGACTTCAGTGAAAATCCAGGTTTCTCTGCAGTAACAAAGATTTCTGGGAGCTCACTCTAAGACCCCCGAGAGCAGCCCTGGAGAGTATTTATTCGGGCTCTGCTCTTGGGGTTAAGAGGTTCACTTTCCAGCTCTGCTTTGCACTTGTTGAAAGGAGTTATCCCCCACCCCCTACCTCATATCCCTGCTCGCCTGCTCTTCTACCCCTTTCAACAGCATCATTTTTCCATCCTTAACTGCCACCCAAGGACAGTTATCCAGTGAACAGAGACCCAGGGTAACTTGTAATAGTGAAGTCAAATGCTTATGTTTTTCCCTGCAGTAGGGCAACATTTTTCATCTACCATTTTCCTTGGCCAGATGGAAGATGTCATTCAGGGAACCCCAGGTGTTTTGAAGATGAAAAGGAAGGTAGGGGGCCCTGGCTCAGTGCTTATTAACCACAGAGAGAACTAGGTTCACTTCAAGAAATAGTCAAATGATAGCATGGGAGAGACAATAACTCTTGGTGAATTCATGTGCGAGGTGACCAGTCTGGAGACATGCAGTCCCCAGGCTGCCTTCTGGAAATCGTCCCCTACTACTGGACAGTATTCGCCTCCCTTGCTGAGGGACCCACGCAGTTTCCTCATCCAGTGCCAGGGTTGCCCATAGGAGGGTGATGAGAGTCCAAGAGCGGACGGAGATAGAAGTAATCGCGGCTGCTCCCTGAGCCAATGTCCACTTCCTTCTCTATCCCCTACCCCAACTCCCATTCCACCTGAGTCGGGAGCTCTGGGGTCAGCCTCAAGTCTAACTGCACTCCTCCTCTTCCGCTTCCAAATACCACCTTTTCCTAAGTCCCACGGAACTTACCCACCGCCTGGAAAACAAGGCAGCCTCCCAGGCCACCCTCGAGAGGAGGGAGACAGAAAAGCTACAGAAATAAGTCCCAGAGAAGGGCTCTAATCCTGGCCAGGGTGGCACCTTGGCATGAGTGCCCGAAATCACTTTCTTCCCGACCTGCAGAGCTGAACGCCGCCTCCGGATGGGGGTGGGGGTGAGGGGCTGGAGGATAAAGAGTGTGCTGGGGAGGGGACCCTGAAGCTGGGGCGAGGGCTCTGGTCTGTGACCTCCATCCAAGTTGTGCTATCGGCCTTGGATGGGCCTATCTAGTGTAAACGCGCTTTCACACATAAATAACGTGCCACATCTGGCCCCTTCGGTTTTATGGCGTCTTAGCGACCGAGCAATTTCTAGATGGCGGCCTTGTTAGCCAGCAGCTCGGGCTCGCCGGGAGCGGCAGGGTTCAAGGCTGAGGAGGGGCGGGGAAGAGCCAGACCAGTGGTCCCAGATCTCAGGATGAGACCCTGAGGAAATGAAACCTGCTCTTTAGCTTGAAGGGGTCAGTCCGGGGCAAGGGGCAGCCCCCACCCCCATCTCACCCCCAGTCGCCCATGTGGCAGCTGAAAAGAGCCATCGAAGCCAAGTATATTTGCGCTCATACCCAATTTATTACAGCGGAACATATGGCCAATATTTTGACTCACGTCAGTGGGGCAAGGAAAACAAACAGAGCGCGCAGGGCGAGGGGGGCAGCCCCTCCGCTGGGGCGGGGGCCGGGGAGGCGGGGGGCGGTGGGGCCGGGGCCGGGAGCCGGGGAGACCGACGCTCCGGGCCGCGCCGCACGCCCGCCCCGGCCGCCGCGGCCTCCGCCGCCCGCGAGCCGAACCGGCAGCTCCCGCGGGCTCCCGCCGCGCAGCCGCGCTCCAGGTGAGCCTCTGCCCGCGCGCGCCGCCGACGGGGATGCGCCGAGGGGCCGCGGCCGAACCCCGAGCCGCAATGGAGCCCGGCCAGCTTGGGCCCGCGCTGTCGGGCGCGCCCCGTCTGCACCGCGCGCCTCCGCACCCGCCGCGGGCCGCGGGTGGCCACAGCAGGGCTCTGCGGCGCCCGGGCTCTAGGGCTCCCGGTCAGAGGGGGGGGGCGCCCCGCCCCGCAGCTGCTCGGAACTCGGCTCCGGAGCCCAGCCGCGGGCACGCGAGCAGCAGGTGGGCGAGCGCAGGGCGCCGCCCCGGCCCCCCTGAGTCCGCGATGCCCTGGGGGTGGGGGCGTGCGCGGGGGAGGGACCGCTCCCGCCGGGGCGCCCGACCGCGGGAAAACTTTGCCTCCCGCCGCGCACCTCTGCCGCACGCGGGCGTTCAGCGGGACGCCCCGCCCGGGCTGCGGGGCAGGTGGGGAGGGCGGGGCGGCGGGGCGGGAGCTGCGGCGTCCGGGAGCGCGGAGACCTGCAGGCCCCGCCCGGGAGGGCTGCGCGGCGGGGGAGGGCGCCGCGGCCGGGGTGCGGGTGGCGGAGGGACCAGATAAAGACGCGCCCGGCCCGGCGGCGGAGCAGGCGCGTCCCGCTCGCCGCAGCCCCTCCCGCCGCCTGCTGCTGGGCGCGCCCGGGCTGCGCCGGTGGCTGCGAACGGGGTCCGCCTCTGCACCCATCCTGGCCGGGTAAGTCTCCCTCCGGGAGCCGGCGGCGGAGGGGGTTGTGGCGGAGCTGGCAGAACCCCAAGTCCGGGTGGTAATTTGGGGACGGTGCCGGTGGAGAATGGGATTCTTCTACCCAAGCGGAATTGGGTCCCCAGGTCGGGGCAGCGGTGAGGAGGAAGAGGGTAAGCAGCGGGGAATCCGGGGCGACTAGGACGTGGGCTGGAGGACCCAGCAGTCGCGGGGGTCTCTGGGGAGGCAGCTTTAGCGGGGTCTTTTCGGGGTCGAATGTCCCAAGCCATCCCCGGTCCGACAGTTCTCATTTGTGTCGGTAGAGATCGCCAGAGGATCAAGAATGAGCCTCGGCGGGGTCTGCTGAGGTCCCAGATCACCGCGGGGCGCCCTCCCTGCGCCGGCCTCCGATGCCACCCCCACCCCGCGGCGACCCCCGTGCACCGCGCGCACACCGACGGGAGCAGGGTGGCCCTCGGGCGCGCCCCCTCACGCTTTCTCGACTTTGGTGGCGCTTGGCGGCGAGAAGACGGCTCAGCGTGTGGCGGAGGCTGTGACTCTGGCGCTCAGATTGGAGAAACGAGCCAGAGCCCCAGACACCCCACCCCTCCGCCGGGACCCGCGCGGTCGGCTCCTGGTCCAACAGGCCGGGCTCTCCGAGCGTGGACACCGAGCCTGGGTTCCCGCGCAGGCGGCGACTCCATTTGCTGTTAGCTCGCCTGCCCAGCATTAAGTGCTGAATAACCCGTTAGGAGGGCTCGCGTTTTTCCTCCCCCTTCCCCGAAGTGCTGTTGTAATAATTTCGTCACGTGTAAGGAGTAAATTCAGATAAGAAAGTGCTTTCAGCACCGCATTTCCTGGAGAAATCCAAACCTCCGGCGCTGAAATCGCCCTAATCAGGGGAAGGTCGGGCTTGGCTGAAGAACGTTCCTGAAGGCAGCGCTGATGATGTGTAATCTCATTGTAACATATTTAATCATTAGAGCAGCGCAAACGAATAAAGCAGAGGGATTCGCCCGAGGGGACGTGGCGTTCTCTTCCCCAATAAACTGGTGACAATGGACTGACCGGGACAGGCTTATTTGGCCTAAGGGGGCTTTGTAGAGATGCGTTTTTTAAAGAAAATATTGGAGGAAGCCGGTTCCATTTTGTCGCCCGCCCCGAGATATATTTCGTATTCAGCTTAACATCCATGAAAGTTAAACGGCTTTTCTTGCCTTTTATTATATTGGGTGCATTTTCAAAGATCTCATTAAAGTGCATTTATCAAAGTCCTAACATATGTCTCAGGGGTCTTAAGCCCACACAATGAGGCTGATTAATAGAAAAAGAAATCCTAATTTCTATTACAATTTATGCCCTTGAGAGATATCTCACTTGGGGAGGTGGCAGATAATTGGGAAAATGTTATGAGTTTCACCTTGAAATAATGGAGTTGGGACTGGGGGTTTCCTGATGGTCCAAGGCTTGGTGTCTGAGCCCAACGCCTTGTTATTGACTGGAAGAGCTGTCTGACGGGGGAGACACCTGCTCATTCTTCCTCTCAGTTTGGAGACCACGTGGCATTAAGTAAAGAAAGAGACTGGCCGTCGCCCCAGAGTGAAGCGCGATTTCCTTTTCCTCCCATTAACCTCTGCTCTTGGTCCCAGCACTCCTGCCTGTAAGTTTCTCCTGCTGGATGGCGTCCCTCTCTCCTTCCTGGTCAGGTCCTCCAGAAGCTGCATGCTGGGAGGGACTTTAGACCAGCCCCAAGGCACTTGCTCCCCCCAAGGCTGTGGGGACTTCCCACATAGTATAAAGCTATGTCTGTTCTTGGGTAAACTGGAGACTTAGCATTTTCTGGTGAGGGAAGTCCCTTCTTTGGGTAGTACTTGGGTCACACCCTTACTTCTTTGGAATAGGACATCGGAGCTGACACTCCTGCTGCCCCACTGAGCCATCAGCCAGGCCCTTAGAGGTGAGTGTCCTAAAGGGCAGTCTTTCCTCACCAGGCCTGGTCACCAGTGGGCAGCTTTTTCTGTCCCGTTAATTGAGGGCAGCCACACTCTGAGACTCCCACCTGCTTTAAAAGGAACCTTTCCTCTGCCCCAAAGCCTTTGAGTCCACACTACTGATCCTCATAGGAGCGGGAAGGTGCACTGCAATTTGTCTGTTTCGGGAGAGAAAGAAGACAAGCCCCCTGCACCTTGGCACTAACCAGACAATAAACTAATCCACTTGACGAGTATTATCTGAGAATGGAGACTGGGGAAGTCCTGAGAGCGTAACTAGATATTGTACTGGGAGAGAGTTTCTTTTCAATCTCCAAAAAAATGAAATTAAATAAAGGAGAAATGAAGTCATACAAATAAGTGTTGCCACGTGAAGGGGAAAGACCTTATATTTTAACTGATTGGCTGTTTTGTGGGTATGGGGAGCAAGAGGTGCTGCCTTGAGCCCTGAAACGTGGGTTTTTCAAGGCCAGTACTCCTTTGGGAAGAACCCCAAGGTGGCCTCGTCATGGTTTGTTGTGGCCCATATTTCCCTGGAGGACATACCCAGGCAGCAAGCATTCCCAGTCTTGAAAGGGGAAAGGCATAAGCAGTTCCTTCCAAGAGATCCTCAAAACCAGTGTAGAGAGGGGGAAGGGTCACGAAGGTACCCCTACGTGTCCATTTGATAACAGGAACCCAGACGGGCTCCCGGGCCTGGAATTCTAAAATCCTCTCACTTCCCCAGAGAACCTTCCTTTCTGGCCTTTTCTGCCTCACCCCCAGCAGAGGGCAGAAAGCCCTCCAGCAGCACGGGCAAGTGGGGATTTCTGGCGCTCTTGAGAAGGGCCCCCTGGCTTGGGAGCTCAGAAAAGACGCTCGTGTTTGAGCTACCTGGGAAAGTAAACAGGTAAACACTGGGCCGACTTGGAGGGCCACTTGTCCTGGAGTGGGGCCACTCAGCCTGTGTACATTCACCCCTCCTCCTGGGCCTCTGGTGATTGTTCAGCTCCCTCACTGCCCTCTCCAGCCGGCTGCACTTCAGTCCCTCCGGAACCCAGGGCAGCCCAGACAGAGCTGCCTGCCGGAGAAGCCTCCCAAAGGAGATTCCTCCAGCCATCTGGAAGAACAGTTCCTGCGGTCCTCCTTTGCTCCGCCTACCCCTCCACGCCCTTGCCTCCTGCCTTGTGTGCCTGTGAAAAGGGAGGATGCTGTTATAGAGTTAGAAACTTGTAAGGTATCTTGGGCCCCATTGCTGGAGATAAAGACCAGGACAGAGGGCCATCTGCGGCAGAGGTGCCGGGCATTCAGCAATCACATCAGATTTCAGCTCCTCACCAACTCTGTCCCCAAGTTTGCAGGAGAGCAAGGGCCGTGGTCAGGACTGAAGACACTACCAGCAGTAACAACCGAGCCCAAGGTCCAAACCCAACCATGGAACCCTTATCATCTCCTGGATGCAAAACCGAATCTGGAAAAAAATTGCTCTAAGGCCCCAGCAGGGAGACTACTGCCGACCCGAGCGAGGAAAGCTGGCATAGGGCAACGCTGATCTGTTCACAACTGACAGGAGATGTGGCCTCTGGGGACAGGCTGGGGCCCTGCAGGCCTTCAGGATGGGAGGGCCGCACCCGCCGGAGATCCTGAACTTCAAGGCCCAGGCAGTGTGCACTGAGCAAGACCTCTTTAGGAGTCCTCAGAAAGCAGTCACCGGTTTTAATTTGTGTGTAAAGTATATTTGGTGCCTGGTGTACAAGTACGTGCACACACGTGTTCACAGTCCCCCACCCCCACACACGCAAACCCCTTCCAGCTGCAGGAAATTGGGGAGACCATAGAGCAAGCTTTGGGTATTGGACTCAGCCCCGGCTGGCTGCCAGCTGGTCCTACGCCGGCCTTCGGGTATCCACTAGCCACTCCTAGGGGACTTGCATTTTATGATCTTCCTCTAACGAGCAGAGTTTCTCCCCTTCAATTACGGGCCTCCCAGCGGTCTCCCAGTGCCTTTTCAGTTGCAAATGTCAGCGCTTTGGATGCGGGCGCGGCAATTCGGCTGGCAAGGAACCCAAGAGGAAAATGGACTCTGAGGTCCTAGGAGAACAACTTGGAGTGCTGGGAGGCTGGCGCTGCAGGATGCAGAGAGCGACTGTGGAGCAAGGAGATCTCCTGCTCTTCTCCCTCTCCCAGGTCCTGGGGAAGGGAAACTCAGTGGGGTAGGGATGAAGTAGGCAGCAGCATTCCGGGTGATGCGGCAGGTAAAGTGTGCCCCTGCAAGGTTTGCTGGAAAGGGATTCTGCAACCTGAGGCTTGAAGGAGCCCCACTGGGGGCGCAGGCCTGGGCACTGGCCTGGCTGAGTGGAGCCCAGGAACTGCTTTTCAAGTACCATGATCAGCACCCTGTCCCCAGGATTAATTCCCAGAAGCCTGGATCCCTTAAATATAAACAGTTTCAGAGGTGCTCTGCCCATCCATCAGATCGGAGGGTGGGGAAATGACTGATATCAGAGGCTGAGGCCACTTGCCAGGGAGAAGGGTTGGGAAAGGGGAGGGAAAGGGAGAGAGAAGTCGAGAGCTGAGTGGAACTATGTGGCTCCAAGATAAGGAATCGGTGGAGCTGCAGGGGGCTGTCCAGAAGCACCCCCTACCGGCCTTTAAAAAGAAAGAAAAAAGATGGCTCCAGGGCTATGCAATAAAGGAACGGGTCCTTCTTGCCAAATGACCCCTTTCTGCCCAATCTGAGAGTTGGCCTGCCTCCATGAGCCTTGTTCTGGCTGGTCCCCACTGCTGGAGCCTGTCCTGGTCTCCAAGAGACACCCCCTCTCCACACACACTTGAGAGAAATGAGGAGGAGCCGCCAAAGGATCTTTTCTGCAGGGCTTGGATTGTGGGACTGTTTCTCGCCAATTATTTACTTAGGCAGTAAGTAACAATGGCTGGGACAGGCCTACTCACCGCTTGCCCCCAACTTTGGGCCTCCCCCCACCACTTCTGGAGAACCAACTTGCCTGCTCCTCAGCCAGTGTGGGCCTAACGCGCCCACGTGAAGGGGAGGGGCCAGGAGGGGTGAGCGCTAGGAGCACAGACTGGGGAGAAAAGGGGAACGTGAAAAGTAATGGGTTTGAGGAACATGATTCAAACCAGTTTTTAATTCTTGCCTGATGCGGGGGAGGGTGGGGGAAGAGGAGGGAGGAGAAAAGAAAAAGGAGGAGAAAGAGCGGGAATGGGAAGCGTCGACATGAAGGGGTTTCCCTAATATTGTGGACGGATTCAGAAATGAATGAAGAGATAGTCCATTGAAAAGGGTTGAATGCCATGACAACTAGGAACAACCTTAGATTTATTCCAAACAGTTAGGACACACTGAAAGAGAGCGTCAATCATGCATTATTTCGCCACTGAAATAAATGCAAAACCCGAGCCTGGACAAAGGCTTCCAACGGGAGCGGGACATTTGTCTACATTTCGCTTATTGTCCGCAGCTTAGCAATCGGTTTGTATTTGTGTTTGCCCGGGTCCGACCACCCAGGACGCGCCGGCGACGGGCTTGCTCTAACCTGAGCCATTGTCACCCACGTCACATACTGGGGGCAAGGCAGCGAGGGCTGGAGAAAGCCGCCGACGGTTCTAGAGAGGAGCTCCAGGCCCGGCTCTGGCGACCCCAGGGCGGCCGCAGCTGCACCCGAAGGACCTGGTGCCCGTGCGCCCAGCGTCAAGCCGCTTAAAATAAATGGGGGCGTTAGACCGCCACCCTCGAGAAAACCCCTGCTGCCCTGCTCAACCTATCGATTGGGGCGGAGGTGCCTCAGGTATAGCAAAATTCTCGCCTCTCCTGTCCCATCCAGCCCTAACCCGCTGGGAGGAGCGGCTCCGTGCGGCGTGGGTTATTCCCTCCCCCGCGCCCTGACCGTGGTGCTGACCCCCCCGCCCCGAGGAGTTCCACCCCCGAGCCGGCGAGAGATTGGCAACTTCACTAACCTAAACTGCCCCCTCGGCACGTCCTCGGAACTCGCCCTGGGGGCGTCCAAAGAGAGACGCGACCCCAGGGCTCGCGTGGGAGCATAACTGGAGAAAACGGGCTTTGCCCACCCGCAAAGCTTTCGGGGTCTCACCCCAGGTGGACACAGCGCCCGCCCCTCTCCCTTTCCGTCGCCGCACCCGTGCCAGAGGCTGCCAGGGGAGGCGTGCGGGTGGGCTGGGGGCAGGCAGGGGGTCGCGGGGCCTGGCGCGCTGCTCTCCACCTAGAGACCCCGCGGGGCCCCACGCGACCGGCCGGGTCGGAATGCGGGTTAGACTTCGCCATCCGCCGCTCCGCTCCGGGCCGCCCACTAAGTGGAAAGTGAACTGCGCTGTCCACCTTGGCCGCGAAGAACTGGGGCTGGGGGTGGGCCCCCGGGGAGGAGGGGTGAAGGGAATAAATAAATCTTTAGCAAATAATGGGGGGCGGGAACGGCGGCGGCTGTCGCGCGGTGGCTCGGCGGACAGCGAGCCGACCCCTCTCCTGGGCTTCGGGCTCTTTCGGTGTTAACTAGAATCAATTACTTGCCTTGTCATTTCTAGTACTCATCCTTAAGCCTCAACCAAAATATTGACCTAGGAGGCTTACAGAAGTTGGGCTCTTGCCATTTGAACCGGATCTTGTTTAGGGAACCACCAGCGATGGGAATGGGCGATTTCCGCGGCTCAGCTTCCCGCTCCCCCCTTTCCAAAGGCTCCACGAATCGCCAATTTTCCTGCGTGCTGGGGGGGTGGGCTCAGGGGGGCAGGGATACAGAAACCGTGAACGTGAAGGGGGATGCGTTCTCTTTCTTCCTCCCGGGTTTTGTTTTTGTTCTCTCTCCTCCTCCCCCCCTTTTTTTTAAAAACGCAATTTGTGAAAACAACCCCTTCAAGTGTGTGGACTCGCGAGCCACGCAGTGGTCCTTTGTATGTAAATACTGGGTGGGAAGAAAAGCCTCGCCCCCGTCTTTGCAATTAATTGACACGTTACACCTCTCATCTTGCTCTAGAGGGCCGTTGACTGGAAGCGCGGAGCTCCCCAAAACCCACAATTTCGCATCTGCAAATACTGTCTTCATCCACTTGACTCCCAAGACCCGCCCACACGTGTCCAACCTTTGCGTTTTAATATCTCCCCCTTTTTTTCCACCCTTCTCTCGCTCCCATTCTCGCGTCCCCTCCCTCCCTCTCTTTCCCTCCCTCTTCCCCCTCCACGTCCCCCTCTCCCCAGGTTCGTGAGTGGAGCCCAGCCTTATATGGACTGATCGCTCGGGCAATGGCCCATTTTTCCCTCGCCACCAGCCGCCACCGCGCGCCCAGCGGCCGCCAGAGCCCGAGCTGACGCCGCCTTGGCAGCCCTCCTGGAGTTACGAACTCGGCCCGGCCGCCGCGCCCGCGCGCAGGCTCTCCGCGTGCTTGCAGAGGCGAGATTGGCGCCGTGTAGGGCTTTTTTCTCCCCTTCCCTACAATTTCTTCCTCTTTCTTTTTTTAATCAATAATTATCTCAATCGTTAAAACCCCTACCGACCCCTCCCCCAGCCCTCCCCCTCCCCAGTCCTCCCCCCGCCCCCACCGGGGAGCGCCAACGAATTGACCCAAGTGAAGCTACAACTTTGCGGCGCAAATTGCGGGGTCCCGAGCCATGTCGCTGACCAACACAAAGACGGGGTTTTCGGTCAAGGACATATTGGACCTGCCGGACACCAACGACGAGGAGGGCTCGGTGACGGAAGGAGCAGAGGAAGAAAGTGAGGGGCCAGAGCCCGCCAAGAGGGCTGGGCCGCTGGGGCAGGGCGCCCTGGACGCGGTGCAGAGCCTGCCCCTTAAGAATCCCTTCTACGACAGCAGCGACAACCCCTACACGCGCTGGCTGGCCAGCACCGAGGGCCTCCAGTACTCCCGTGAGTAGCGAAACTTTGGTCGCTGAGGCCGTGGTCGCAGCGATTCGGTCCAGCCAGGGCTGGGTGCTGGGAGAACGGGATGGGGAGCTCAGAGCCCGAACCCCGAGCCCTACGCCCCTGGAGAGATTCTTAATGCACGCCCGGACTCCTCCTCCTCCTCAAGCCTCGCAACTCCTGGGAAATAACCGGTCTCGAATATTTTTTTTTCCAACGCAAGATATTAGGAGAAAGCGGGAGGGAAGAGAAAAATACCTCCCGAGGGTGTCAGATGACAACCGGGGCTTCGGACTCTGGCCGGATCACAAGCCCCCACCTCCGTTGCCACAGCCGGAGGAAGTGGCCTGCAGCGCTAGGAGCCAGCCAGCCTGGGGTACCGGGAGCGGGTGGGGGAGCTCCCGGGGCCCGGGTATAAATAGCTCGTCACCCTGCCCCCTGCAAGATCATAGAGGACGCTTTGTGCGTTGCGCAGGGTGTCGAGATAGTCCGAAGGCAAAAAACGAAAGCCCCCCAAAAACCTGCCTTAAATGGCCGAGCCGATCAATGCCGGGATTGTGGGATTTTTCTTTTAAAAATCTGCCCACGTCTTTCCGGAGAGGAAACTGCTTAAGGGGGCCGGAGCCCTTAACCCGCGATGATCATCCCCGCGCGCCACTCCCCAAACACGCACCCATACGGTGCGAACCCCTGGAAACTCGAGTCCCGAGTCAGTTCTCCGGCCGCTCCTCCGCTCCCCCCCCCGCCACCCCTGGGGTCGCCGGCCGCCGGGTCCGGCTTGGTGCAGGGCGCCAGGTCAGGCGAAGGCCTCCGGGCCAGGCTGCGGCGTGGCAGGGCCAGAGCGCGGAGGATGGTCTCGCAGGCAGGACCTGGCCCAGCCCGCGGGTCGCTGCGGGCTTCTAACGCGCCTCTCTCTCCTCCCAGTTCACGGGCTGGCGGCCAGCGCAGCGCCCCAGGACTCAAGCGCCAAGTCCCCGGAGCCGTCAGCCGACGAATCCCCAGACAATGACAAGGGAGACCCCGGGCGGCGGGGGCGACGCGGGCAAGAAACGAAAGCGGCGGGTTCTGTTCTCCAAGGCGCAGACCTACGAGCTGGAGCGGCGCTTCCGGCAGCAGCGGTACCTGTCGGCGCCCGAGCGCGAGCACCTGGCCAGCCTCATCCGTCTCACTCCCACCCAGGTCAAGATCTGGTTCCAGAACCACCGCTACAAGATGAAACGCGCGCGGGCCGAGAAAGGTATGGAGGTGACCCCCCTGCCCTCGCCGCGCCGGGTGGCCGTGCCCGTGTTGGTGAGGGACGGCAAACCGTGCCATGCGCTCAAAGCCCAGGACCTGGCCGCCGCCACCTTCCAGGCGGGCCTCCCCTTTACGGCCTACGGCGCGCAGTCTCTGCAGCACATGCAGTACAATGCCCAGTACAGCTCGGCCAGCACCCCCCAGTACCCCACAGCGCACCCGTTGGTGCAGGCCCAGCAGTGGACTTGGTGAGCCCCGCCTCCGAGACTCGCGGCCCCGGGAGCAGGCCCCAGGCCCAGCCACGGCGAGAAGGACTCGGTCCCGGTGGTGGTTAGTAATATTATTATAAGGATTATTGCGGAGTTGAGTTGACTCTTGGCTCCGCGTGGGAGGCGCCGGGCGGTTACTGCGCCCTCTTGAAGAGGCAGATTCCAGCCAGCCAGCCGCACCCCCCCATCCCTGCCTTCGTTCGAACCTTTGCGGAGGGCTGAACTCTAAGCCGTGTTTACAGAATGTTTGCGCAGCTTCTCTTACTTTGCCTCTCCTTTGCGGGACCAAATCGTGCCAACGTTCACGTCCTCACTTAAGAGAAAATTGAGAGCAAGAGCGAGCGAGCGAGGGAGAGAGAGAGAGAGAGAGAGAGAGAGAGAGAGAGAGAGAGAGAGGGCACGCCCCCCACCACCACCTTCCAGCGTTTGTGAATTTTGTAAAATATGTTTGTGTGAGTAGCGATGTTGTCAGCCGTCTTCTTCTAAAGCAGTGGAGAACACTTTAAAAAATTGAGAGGAATTTTCTCCTTTTTTATATAAGAAAATGCAAAATATTTATGGCCATGTAACCATTCTGACAACTGGTGGCAGATTTCGCTTTTCGTTGTAAATATCGGTGATGATCTCTGCAGGGCCGGTCCCAGAGCCCACTCCTTTCTCTGTGGTTGGTTTGGTTTGCTTCTGTTTGGTCGCTCCTGCTTTCTTTCTTCCTTTATTTTTTCTTCCTTTCTTCCTTTATTCTTTGTCTTTCTGTCTGTCTTTCTTTCTTTCCGTCTTTCTGAATTATGTTCAGTGCAAGCGTTTCTACATATAAGCAAGGGAAAATGTGTCGGCGGGAAGCCAAGCCCATCCTGTCCCCACCCATGGCGGGTCCTGAGCGACGGAACTCGGAGCTCAGCGGTTTGGTGCGGTTTCCCCCGTGAGAGCGCCGGGCGCCGACGGCTTTCCATTTTTTAAATAAGAATTTTAATAAAAATCCTGTGTTTCAAAAAAAAAAAAACAGCCCAGCCCTCCTGTTTGTCTTACTTTGTCGCCCTGCGCCAGGCCTGAGACCTCGGGTCACCGAGCCCGACCAGGCCATTTGCAGCGCCCTTATCCCAAATCCCTTTGGGACAAGGAAATGCGGGGGCGGGGGGTTGGAAAAGGAGGGGTCCCCGGAAAGGCCTCCGCGTGTGGGCTGGCCACCTCAGTGCCGGGGACCCTGGCCTAGAGCGCGAGCGCTAAGTCCAGGGACCCGCGAGCCAGCGACCCCAAGTCCGGGGTCGCCTGCCCTGTCCGGGACCTCCCCGGCTGTCTGAATACCAGGCGGCCGCGTTCTGGCTTCAGAAGAAAAGTGACTTTGCAGCAGCCGGAGCGAGGAGAGCAGGCCCCCCTCGCCCGCCAAGTGGCTCCTTCAACCCGAGAAGCTGTTGACTGCGCTACACTCGAGGACTTGAGCTTTGGCGTTTGATTTACCTCGTGCCGAGCAGGGGGGCTGGGCTGGGGTTGAGGCTGGGACACGGGTTTTAGACTCCCCAGCCCCTTTACAGAACCTGCCGGCGGGTGTCGACGTCCGAAGGGAGGTTTCCGGGCGCCGGAGTGTTGAGCCCGGGGGAAGCGTGGGCCCAGGGAGCGGGGTGCTGCAGCCCCTTCCACCAGGCTCTGCGGCCGGGCGCCAGGAGCTCGCCGGTGGCCATTCCTGCCTAGGGCGCGCTCCCTCCTCTACCCACGTCCCCTCCTCTCCGCGTCTCCAGCGGGACCCAGGGCCTCGTGCCCTCCTAGCGTTTGGGCGATTTGATCCTTCAGGCCAGGTCTTGGGAGAGGTAGGTTGCTGGAAATGCCCGCCAGTGGGGCATTGTGGCGTGGGAGAGGGGAGCGTGGGCCAGGAGGTCTGGAAGCGGGAGGAGAACGTTCGCATCCCATCAGTACAGAACGTTCGCATCCCTCCCACCCGCTCCTGGAAGCCCGCCGCTCCCGGGGTCTTGTGGACAGGAGTTTGGGGCGGGGGATAGGGGAGCAACCGCGCCCTTCTCTTCCAGCTCACGGACTTCTGAAAACATCAGGGGCTGTGTGCCTCGGCGCCTAGCCGGCACTCTGGGACTGCTCGGGTTGAAAGTTGGCCGTTTCGCCTACTATTCCCAACTCTTCCACCTTTTCCTACTAGGACATGGGGAGGTATGGCAGGGACGAGCAGGCAGAGCGAAAGGATCGGTCCCAGCTGACTTTCCCGCTCCTTTTAGTTGATGATCAGATTTAATTCAATATGTAAAGTAAACATGATTATCCGTGTGACCAAATCTGCGCGTCAATAGCTCTCAGCGCCACACGCCCTGGGACGTGATTACACGTTATTCCTCCCTTGTGCATCCGCCCCTGGGCAATTGAGGGCGCGGGTGTCTTCCTAATAGCCTCCTAAATGTCCTTTCCTATCTCCAGGCCCATCCGGATTCATCCAGGCTTTCCTAAATGCTACAGTCTCCCTTTGTCTCCCACCCTGGCTTGGGACTGTGGGGGGGGGTCTTGCTGTTTGCCAGGAGCAGGAGAATAGGAGAATCCCCCCACCATCACCCCCTCCTCCCCGCCCCACACACCATCCTCATTCGCTGTGTGAGAGACTAACGCCCAACTCGCAGGGTACTGAGCACTCAGCACCCTACACCTCACTTTCTGGTGGTCTTTGAGTCCTTGGGAAGGAGAGGTCAGAGCCTCTCAACTGGAGTTGTCACTCGGCCTGAGACACACCCTCAGAACTCAGTTGCTTTGGACCGTTGCAGGCCCCAGGACTTGTGCGGCTCCACAGGCCCGAGAAAGTGTGTCACGTGCAGGTTCCTAGCAGGCCTCTACCTTAGGGTGCATGTGGGAGCCAGACCCTACACCTGCCGCCTGGAGCGGGGATGTGGGCTGGCGCCAGCCTCCCCGTCCTCCGTCCGCGGAGTCAATAAAAGCCCCGCAGAGCCCTGTGTGTCCCTAACCCCAGCACCCCGGGAGCGCTCCAGGCGGAGTCCGCCTCAGCAGTCTATCTTCGCCCAATCTACAGCGGGTTGCACAAAACGGCACAATGGGCGAGCTGGGAGCGGGATGTTAGAGGCGTGCATATTAAAAAGGGACAGAGAAAGGATCGCAGGGGACTGGGCGAGGGGACGAGGAGAAGGGGCCGCCCGCCCTCCCCCTCCATCCGCACCATTCAGCGCGTTATCGCGGGCAGTGAATCCCGGAGTCAGGCAGAAGTCTCCTTGGGGTTTTGTTGGGGCTGTCACTGGGTCCCTTTGTCATCGGCGGGCTCCATGCTGGATTCCATATGGCCAGCTGGGCCGAGGGAGCGCAAGGAGGGACCCGCACAAAACCCAAATTGTGTCAGGCTTTCAAACCCTGTATTGTTGTCTGAGAAAGGAAGACGCATTAAAAATTCGTGCTATATCTATTGGGGAGGAGGTTGGAGGAGGGGAAAAAAAGCCACCCCTGTCTTTGATGGCTTCAGAGGGCGCCTGCCCTGCCTAGGCCCCGTGACACAGAGAACTGGATCCTCTCTCTTCTCCCTGTCTCTGCGAAATATGGGCCTAACACTCTGGCTCAGGTCTGCAGACATGGGCCTTCTGGGCTTGCGTTTCTTGTGTGTGCTCTGCAGGCTCCGGTGGGTCAGTGAGTCCCAGCTGGCAGCCAGGCTTCTCCCCACCTGGAGCCCTGACCTGAGGCCAACAACTTGTAGTGGGCATAGAAATGCAGTGCCCAGGGCCTGGGCAGTGCCTCCGGGCTAGCTGACGGCCGGTCCCCTTTTGTGCCCGGACCTGGCCTGAGGTCTGTGCTCATAATGCTGGGGCCACTCAGCTCTGGTCCGACCCATTTCCAGCTGTAACCGGTACAAGGCCCTTGTGCTCTTGAGAACTGGGTTGAAAACAGGATTCCCTAAAAGTCCAGTTCAGCTTAAGGACACCTCTAATATCTCCCAGAACAGGAAACCAGTTCAGAAACTTCTTTCATGGGTCCACTGTTCCTCTTTAGCCCAGGTCGGAGCGTCGCTTCATTTGGAAATGCAGAGACTGGGAGACCTCAGGACACAGGGGTCAGCTTTTACCTCACCTCACTATGCAGACCAATACAATGCTTCAGACACAGAGTATGTGCTACACACACACACACACACACACACACACACACACACTAAAATGTGCTAAACAGAAAAGTTTCAATGTTTGCTCTGGTGATGGAATATAGAGGTCACACATGTTCTGCTGGGCAGAGTGTCCCAGCCTGTACTGAACACAGCTAACATGCTCCCTTCCTGTTAGCAACGTGGTCACGTTTAGCAGAATCAGATAAGTTGAGAGAAGCCTCTCCTCCCCACCAAGGGAAATAACTTCCTTACCTATTGACAGTTTAGCTTAGTGGAGACCTGGTGTGGATTTCTCGAGCCTTTTCAAGAGCCTGGTCATTGAAACGCTAATCCAATATTTACTGAGCATAAGGACAGTTCTCAAATGTATTTATTAGACACACTACTAAGTGACTCTAGACAGAGGCTAGGGGCAGAGGTATCGAGGGCACTAGGGTATCTCCCGAGTTGGAGTATCTCACCCAGAACAAGAAAAGCAGGCGAGAATTTGTGAGTCGCTCGGGTGCTTAAGTGGTGTGTGGATTAGATATTGTGTTGGCCGGTATTTCAGGAAATATGTACTTGTGGCTTCCTGAGAGGCCAGGCGCAATGACACTCTAAACTGTGTCGATATATCATCTTTTATCCAGGATCTGCAAATAAACCCCTGAGCCCCCAGGCGCATTATAGCCGTTGCTATCTCTCCAAGGAAGCGATCTGAGTTTTATTGCTTTCACCAACGCCCCAACACGTGCGCACACGCACGCACGCGCGCGCTCACGCACACACACACGCTCCCGTCACCCACCCTATTTCATTTTTAAAGGCTGTAATTTCTCCCCTCCCAGGACATCATTATTAAGGAAGAAGAGAATGGGCCTCGGCGCCGCCCAGCGAGCAAGTGGGGAAATGCAAGCCCGCGGGCCTGGCGTCCGCCCGCCCAACCCCGCAGACGCGCCGCCCTGGGCGGGAGAAAGCGGCTCGGCGCGTGCTGTGGCCGCCGCCAGGAGGGCGCTGGCGCTCCGCCCTCCAGGAAATCCCTGGAAAACTAGGTCGTCCTGGTCCCGGGCAGAGCGTTTCTGCAGAAGCCTGAGCGGCCCGGCGAGGACGCGGAGGCGTCGTAGCTCCGCGCCCGGAGCTGCGGGAGTTGGCGCGTTGGCCTAGGCTCACAGAGCAGGCCGCGTGGACAGGAACCACCTGCACTTGCCCTCACCCCTCGTCCCTGTCTGCATCCCTATTTCATCCCTGCCCCTCTTAGCCCTCTTGTCCCTGACCCAGCTTCCATGAGGCTAGGGCAGACACAGCAGCAAACTGGTCCTTAGTCCCAGGCCTGCCACCACTAGATGGACACTCCAGGGGACTCCAGGGTGCAGTCCGCGCGCACGTGGCTGTTCCGTGAAGTACGGTAAGTGCTCTGTGGAGCCACAGAGGTGGGGACTCTCCCGTGGGCTGGGGGCGAAAGGAGCGCTCACTAGGAGCGAAAGACCCACGCCTTTCTCGCGCCTTCTGTTCTGCGCTCCAGTCGCTCTAGTCCGTAGCGCCAGTGGCCCCTGCCCGCTGGAGCCAGTGGCCGCCAGTGGCCCCCTGCCCGCTGGACGCTCTCGGGCCGCTGGCGAGCGGTGCCGTGCGCCGCGCCACCACCAGGGGGAGACGTCCACTCGCCGCGAGGCTCTGCGGCCTGGGCTGAGAAAAGCGCGCGCGCGCCTGCAGCAGCCTGCGCTGAGTCCTCCGAGGGACAGGGGGCGTCCAAGAGCAGAAAAGGCACCGGTTGCAGGTCTCCATCAAACCTTCACCCTGAACGACTTTTTGAGAGTCTGTGACAGAGAACAAGAGAGCAAAATTCAAGAATCCATTGACGTCCCGACCCAAAACATATAACGTGTTTGTTGTTGTTGTTGTTGTTGTTGTTGTTCCCGTGCACACGCGAGTTGGAACTGACTTGCAGCAGAAGCTTTCAGGATCTAAGATGTTTCCTTATTAAAGTGTCAACGTAGGTTGGAGGGTCTGCAATACCCACGATGTCCGCGGGGTGGCGCGATTGGATAAGAAAATAAACTTCCCGGTGTGGGTGGCTGTAACTCGGACGCCTGAGAAACGGGAGGGTTGGGCGTCGCGGGTGAGGGATTCTCCAGACAGGATTCGGTGCTTGAAGATGCCTCCCAGAGGTACCTGGGATCAAACCTGGGGCTCCTGCGCGCGTGTGGTTCCAGCCCTTGAGTCCTCTTCCCAGTCAGGTAAGATCCGAGATGCCTGGATGAGATTTTCCTTTCCTCCAGGCTGAGGCTGAGTTCGAGGGTCTGTGCCTGTGTGTGCGTGTGCGTTCCTCTTATTTTGGAGAAACAAGAGTAAACTGATGGGATTTCTTTTGAGAGGAATTAAAACCAACTATCGTATGCTGTATTTGGAACATAAGGGAAGAGACTAGGGTATTTTTTCAACCTAACTCACTTTCTCATTTCTTTTTCTGACATAGGGGATCGGGCTGAGGCCTCCTGCAGGCAAGGGGCGTGCATTTTTCACCACTGAAACACGTCTCCAGGCCCTCTAGCTCCTTTGCTCCCGTCCTCTCAGGCTGCCCCCCATTCGGTGGCAGCATCACTATCAGAATCAAGACTTGGATATTACGCCCCAGCTTGTTCCTCCAGAACGTTCATGGACATCAGTTGAAAGTCTCGCTTTGAGAAAGGCCCATCCCTTCCCTTTTCTGCTTGTTTTTCACCTGGGGCGTTTTGTCCTTTGTCAAAGGAAGCCACAGCCCTGGTCCCCGGCACATACATGAAACCAGCGACAGTCTGCTGCTGTCCCTGACAGGCGCCCTCACACCACGCAGCCACACACGCCTCCAGTGTGCCCTGACCTTTGAGTCCAGGCTATCCTCTGACGGATGAAGATGCTGGTTCTGGACCTTACAGGCCTGTGCTCTGGGGTGGAGACAGGATCTGCTAAGATGTGGTGCTCCGCTTCCCTAGGAGGGAGGGCTTTGGAAGGACAAGGGGTTCCCTCTCATTTTGCAGGGGGAGCAGGGGTCACCGCTCCTCAGAGACCTGCCTGCTCCCTGCCCCATATGAGCACTTCGGCCGGAATGTGCTGGCACAGCCCTGCGCTTTGTGTGATCCCTGTTGAGCTCCTGTGCTCGGGCTCCGGCCCCTCACTTGGGGCAGCAGCAGCCCCTGACTTCTTCCATGAAGCTGACACAGCCCCTCTTCATCCTGGGGCCATCCGAGCCCGGCATGTGCTCGGAAACTGAGGGGCTTTACTGAGGACCCCCTAGCGGGCCCGGCCTGTCCTCTCTCTGGGGCCACTGCTCTTGCTGTCTTGGTTTTGGTGATACAGGACAGTTAAGGATGCATTAAACTTAGACGGTTGCAAATTGGGCTTATATTTCAAGAAATGAGCCCCCTGGTGTGAGGTAGAAAGGGCAATAAATTCTTTGGTCTGTAGTGCTGGGCTCTCTAAATCTCAGGGATTTACAAGAATTTTTTTTCCATTTTTGGATCACAGCTGGTAGTGTTCAGGGGCTACTCCAGGCTAAGAGCTCGGGGTCACTCCTAGGCGCATGCAGGACAAATAAGTGCCTTAACACTTCTTGCTATCTCTCCAGCCCTTAATAGTTCTACTTCTAAGTAATTTCTAAAGAGTACTTACTTCCCCATCTGTGTTTCTTTTTGTTTGTTTTCGTGCCACACTCAGCAATGTTCAGGGATTGCTCTTGGCTCTGCACTCAGCAATCACTCCTGGCCATGCTCAAGGGACCATATGTTATGCCAGGGATCAAATCTACACTGGTCACATGAAAGGCAAACACCCTACCTGCTCCACCCCACTGTTTCTGTTTGTTCGTTTTATTTTATGTGGGCCACATACAATGGTACGCAGACCTTGCTCCTGACTCTGTGCTCAGGGATCTCCTAGCAGTGCTCAAGGGGGCACAGTGGAGCTGAGGATACAACCGATATGCAAAGCGAGCATCTGACCCTTGTACTGTCTCTTTAGCCCCGCCTGACCCTTGTATTATCTCTTAAAAAATTGCCTCAGCATAAATTCAAGTAGAAGGGGTGATTTACATGCTTGGCTTCGAAGCTTTGTTCCGTAACTGGGGATCACATGTGGCCAGGAGGCTTCCCTGACCAGGAGCTGGTCTTCTCCCCAATTCACACAACCATCCCTGCAAGCAGGAAAGAACGTGGCCCAGAGTCCGGTCCCACCTGCTCTGGATACAGAGTGTTCATGGCAGAACTCAGCCCTGGTGCTTTTGCCCATGGGTGCTTGCAACCAGCACCCACATGGAGCAGGGAGGTGCTGGAGCCCACCCGTGGCCTCGCCCGTAGCCAGCTGTCAAGCACTGGCATGTTCTCCGTTCTCAGTTGAGGTGAGGTCAGTAACTCAGCACACTGCTCCCAGGCCACAGGCCGGACAGTGCTGAGCAGGACCTACAGCACTGCCTACGGGGCTGACGGCTGCACCTGACCAGTGGGAGCTGGTCATCCGTGTGCCTTGGACCAGTATTTTTTCTTCACTGCCTTTGTCCACTTGCTGGTCTTTTCTCAGATCCTTATTAATTGCTCACGCCTGAACCTTGGTCTCAGTGTTGGCTTCTGAGGCATCCCAGAGACACAGAGCCCTGGGATCTCTTTTCTGTTTTCATCCTGGACTGAGTATTGTTTCGGTGGAAGGGGCGGGGTGGGGTGGGGATAGACACCAGGGGCCCTAACTCACCAAATTGGTCATAAAAAGATCAAAGGAGGGGCCTGAGCGATTGCCCAGCGGGTAGGGCGTTTGCCCATGCTGGCCCGGGTTCGATCCCGGCATCCCATATGGTCCCCGAGCACTGCCAGGAGTAATTCCTGAGTGCAGAGCCAGGAGTAACCCCTGAGCATTGCCGGGTGTAACCCCCAAAAATAAAGCAAAAAAAAAAAAAAAGCAAAAGATCAAAGGAATCCCACCCCCAGCCCGGCAAGTCCTTTCTCTGCCCCCTCATCTGTACCCAGCAGAGGGTCTCACCTGCTAGTGGCCACAGCTAGAGACCAAGGAAAGCTGGGAAGAGGCAGCTGCTGGAGGACAGCCCAGAGTGACCAGCAAGACTACAGAGCCAACAAATGATTTGAGGACTAGAAGATCAGGTGATATATGGGGGAAACATACCCACAATACCCACAATACATGTTGGGATCAGGAAAAAAGCATTGCATCATTTTTGTTATAACCCCTCAACCCCACATTCTCTGGATGAGGAAACTGAGGCCTTAAAACTGAAACTCTCTGGCCCAGGGCACAGGGAGTGTGAATGTGTGCAAATACAACCACTACGGCACACAGCCCCCAGAGAGCACCACTACGGCACACAGCCCCCAGAGAGCACCACTACGGCACACAGCCCCCAGAGAGCACCACTACGGCACATAGCCCCCAGAGAGCACCACTTCAGCACACAGCCCCCAGAGAGCACCACTACAGCACACAGCCCTCAGCACCACTACGGCACACAGCCCCCAGAGAGCACCACTATGGCACACAGCCCCCAGAGAGCACCACTACGGCACACAGCGCCCAGAGAGCACCACTACAGCACACAGCCCCCAGAGAGCACCACTACGGCACACAGCCCCCAGAGAGCACCACTACGGCACACAGCCCCAGAGAGCACCACTACGGCACACAGCCCCCAGAGAGCACCACTACGGCACGCAGCCCCCAGAGAGCACCACTACGGCACACAGCCCCCAGAGAGCACCACTACGGCACATAGCCCCCAGCACCACTACAGCACACAGCCCCCAGCACCACTACGGCACGCAGCCCCCAGAGAGCACCACTACAGCACACAGCCCTAAGCACCACTGCGCACACAGCCCCCAGAGAGCACCACTACGGCACACAGCCCCCAGAGAGCACCACTACGGCACACAGCCTCCATAGAGCACCACTACGGCACACAGCCCCCAGAGAGCACCACTACGGCACACAGCCCCCAGAGAGCACCACTACGGCACACAGCCCCCAGAGAGCACCACTACGGCACACAGCCCCCAGAGAGCACCACTACGGCACACAGCCCCCAGAGAGCACCACTACGGCACACAGCCCCCAGAGAGCACCACTATGGCACACACCCCCAGAGAGCACCAGTACGGCACACAGCCCCCAGAGAGCACCACTACGGCACACAGCCCCAGAGAGCACCACTACGGCACACAGCCCCCAGAGAGCACCACTACAGCACACAGCCCCCAGCACCACTACGGCACACAGCCCCCAGAGAGCACCACTACGGCACACAGCCCTCAGCACCACTACAGCACACAGCCCCCAGAGAGCACCACTACAGCACACAGCCCCCAGAGAGCACCACTATGGCACACAGCCCTCAGCACCACTGCGGCACACAGCCCCCAGAGAGCACCACTACAGCACACAGCCCCTAGAGAGCACCACTGCGGCACACAGCCCCCAGAGAGCACCACTATGGTACACAGCCCCCAGAGAGCACCACTGCGGCACACAGCCCCCAGAGAGCACCACTACAGCACACAGCCCCCAGAGAGCACCACTGCGGCACACAGCCCCCAGAGAGCACCACTATGGCACACAGCCCCCAGAGAGCACCACTACGGCACACAGCCCCCAGAGAGCACCACTATGGCACACAGCCCCCAGAGAGCACCACTGCGGCACACAGCCCCCCAGAGAGCACCACTATGGCACACAGCCCCCAGAGAGCACCACTGCGGCACACAGCCCCCAGAGAGCACCACTACGGCACACAGCCCCCAGCACCACTACGGCACACAGCCCCCAGCACCACTGCGCGCACGCAGCCCCCAGAGAGCACCATAAACAGTGGTTGTGTGACTGCCCTGGACAGAGCATTGGACCCCTGCGACATCCCCTACTGAGCCCTGCATCAAGACTCGCAAACCACAGCTGGAGAGTGAGCCTCCAGCACGCAGGTGTGCAAGTGGCCAACTGAAGGATCGCACACCTGAGTGAACACAGAAGCCAAGTGTGCAGGTGCTGGCCCTCCTAGGCAGCCCAGCTCAGCATGTGAGCACCACCACCAGGTCAGGGCAACAAACACAGCCGCAGTGGGGTGGGTAAAGTAATGTTTATAACAAATAAAGAGGATTTAAAAATAAAAATAAAATAAAGGCTAGGTCCTTGTATGGCTGAGATGGGGTGGGCAGGGTGTGAGGAGCTCCTGGATACACCTGTTATATCTCAGCTGAAGGACTGGAACCACCTTCAAGAATGTTTTGCCTCATATACGCAAGATCTCATCAGTCTGGAAAAGAGAATTATGCACTTTTCAGGATGAGTTTAGATATAAAGGAAACTCGACTAAATGTAATCTTTTCCTGTAGGGAGGAGGAACTTCAGGAAGAGCTCCTGGGCCTGAGACGGTACAGCACAGCAGGGGTCTTGCCTTTGCACACACCAGACCTGGCTTTGCTTCCTGGCCCCAGATATGGTCCACTGAGCTCCACCAGGGGTGATTCGTAAGCACAGAGCTAAGAGGAAAAAGGAAAGCAAGAAAGAGTTCCTAAACACAAGCTGAGCAGCTGCAGAGCTCCTAAGCATAAGCCGGGTCTGCTTGCATGGTCTTTCCTGTTTCCTCTCGTTGCAGCTACCCTCTTTGCCAACTTGGGTGTATCAGGGTGATACCACTTGGGACTTGCCTTCTCCGCAGGAAGGATGATCTTCCATGACAGAAGAACTGCCTTCCACATCAGGAGAGAGGGTCTGAGGTTAGCACGGATGCATTAAGCTGAAGGAAGGGTGGTGTAGTGGTCTTACGGGACACGTGGGATGGATGGACGGGTTGAACCGGCAGTGGTGCTTGCTCCATGTTTCTTCCTTTCCTGCCTATTAGCTCCCTCTATTTGTGTGATAATGACACATAGTACAACTAAACATAATACCAATAGCAGGAGAAAACAAGGCAATCCAAAATACAGTCTGCATGCAAGCTGGATCTATGCAATACCACAACTAGGAACTCAGCTGTGACACTCCCGTATGGCTTGGGTTGGAATGCAAGGCTCCGTTGGGGCTTGGGCACTCCAGCTGAAGAAACTGCACCTGCAGTTAAAAACAATTAGAGCTGCTAGATTAATTAATGCAGTGAGGAAATAGGGTGAAAAGTTCATTTTTCAGCAGTAATCCAGTGTGTTCAACTGCAAAGGGTACAAAATAAAGCTTCCAGAATCCTGTGCCTTTAATGACTTACGCTGATAGTTGGGAGATCATGCTCTGATTGGGTTCGACCAGCTGGCTGAAAGCGAGAGGCGATGCTGCTCTACAACGATCCCAGAGTAATAAGTGTGCTTAAACACTACAGCCAGCAGGAATGTCTCACATTGATCTGCCCCCTCTGGCCTTCATAGAATGCTCATTTAGGTCACAATATAACCTTCATGACTTCTGATAAAACTGGAAAATTTATTTCTTTAAACATTCTAACACCACATCAATTTAGAAGGTTCTTCAGATTTTGCAAGCCGTGAAAGTTATTCAAATAGAATTTGCATGAATATTTTACTGTAGGCTTAGTAATGGTTGTCGTGAAGCTGCTCCTGACAGGTACTAAAAGCACAATTACGTTTTTATATCAATTACCAAAGCAAAATATATCAAAATGCTATCAATGATTTTTACCTCTCCATTGAAAAGTTCAATAGTTTTTTATTTTTTTTCTTCTTTTAATTTCATTTATTTAAATATCGTGATTTACAAAGTACAAAGGTTTTCGCAATACAGTTGTTAGAAAGACTCATTGTTCAGCACCAATCCCACCATCAGTGTGCCCCCACCACCACCAGAGACACGCACTTCCCACCCCCCATCCCCATCCCTTGCCTGCTCCCTTAGCAGGCATCAGTTATGTTGATCATCACTGTCCATATCAGGGAATGATATTGACAAAGCCATTGCTCTTTTTTTTTCTGGGTTGTTGTGTGTGAGTCTGGCCAATTCTGTTCTTGGGTTCACTCTCTGGGTTTCCAGAGCACAGTGGTTCTCTACTGCCAACCCAGGACTCACCACCACTGCGCCTATGGACAACACCTAGTTCACATTTATCTCAGCCTCATTTGAGCTTGTCCTACACATACACTGAATAAGCTATTCTATACTGCTAGTTGGGGCCACTTCTCTACACACAGTCGGTGAATATGGCTTAGACAAAAGTCATTGGATATTCTTTTTTTTTCTTTTTTGGGTCACACCGGCAATGCTCAGGGGTTACTCCTGGCTCTGCACTCAGAAATTACTCCTGGCGGTGCTCGGGGGACCACATGGGATGCCGGGGATCGAACTCGGGCCAGCGCAGGCCGGCTGCGTGCAAGGCAAACGCCCTACCCGCTGGGCTATCGCTCCGCCCCATTGGATATTCTTAAATCTCCGTTTGTGCCATGTGAGCCCACTGTATAGGAAATTTTCGATATGTTCCCACAGACACAAATCATGTCCACACACTTGTGTTTCTATGAAATGTGATGGGATACCTGTTAGATAAGTTACAGTTTTGAGATATTGTGCAGGTACTTTGTGCCCGCCTTCCATGGGGCCTGTGGAGTCCAGACCTTGAGACTGGCTGTGGTTGTGGTGCATGAGGTTTTCCGTCCCTCCTGGAGTCTCTTGGGGGCCAGGCAAGAGCCAGAACCTACCGCCCTTCCAGGACGCCCATCAGCCTAGCACAGGGCTGGCAGGCAGAAGCTCCACCTGTGCCTATGTACTTGGGTTCTGGCCTACAGCATTAGCAACAATCCTGGGCAGCCCACCAGGCCTTTGTGGAGGGGACCGAGGTGGGGGAAAGGGCCCCTGGCTTCTGCTTCCTGGAAATCCCAGTGGACTTGGTTACCGAATAAAGTTTTTCCTAACGGGTCAATTAAAAACTAAAAATAAAAAGTCTATTTATCGGAGTGTCATAACATGTCATGTTGCTTTTTGTTTGTTTGGGGCCATCACTGGCTCTGCTCAGGGCTTATTCCTGGCTCTTGTTCATGCATTAGTACTGGTGAGACTTGGACCAAGTGTTGTGCTGGAGATGGAATCTGGATTAGCTACATGCAAGGCCAACACTCCACCTGTTGTACTGTTTCTCCATTCCATCTTCACCTCATGCCCAATCCCAAGGTATGTAATGAGTAAGCTTTCATATATATTTTCTTTCCGGGTCACGTAAACAATTCAAATGCAGTATGAATGCCACCACTGCTGAAAATAGACGTGGTTAAATATGGCATCCCTGAGGAGTTAGGTAAGATTTTAGCTTTGCATTTTGTTCCTGCTACACTGCTTCACTGTGTATTTATACATGCATATTAACTCCAACACTAATAACTCCAACAATGATAACAAAAAGTTAACTTTTCATATATATAGTTCACTTGATCATTTGACATCTCGTTATTCATCAATTTGCTTGAGCAGGCACCAGTAACATTTCCATTTGACCCTATCACATGCCAGTGTAGCCCATGGCATCTGGTTGCTCAGGAATACAAAGAGCCTCAAACCGTTCGCTCAGGGTCTTGACGAAGAAGTCTGACCATCTTGCAGGTGGGGGCCACATGATCTTTTGACATCCGTGGGATCCAGTTGGTAATGGCTCTAGTCCAGTGGTCGTCTCCAAATCTCATTACATGTCCAGCCCATCTGATTTTCGATGCCTTGGCAAACGAGACAGCATCCCTGACTCTGTCTTACTATATATATAATTAAGTAAAAAATATGAAAGCACTTATTTAAGACAAAATTCTCAAACATCTTCAGAAGATTCATTGTGAATAAAAATGATGGCATTATTATATAACTCCAGACAAATCAGGATAATGCTAAGGCCTACCTATCATTTTTTAAATTTATTTTTATTTATTTATTTTTTTAACATTTTATTATACCACCGTGAGATATACAATTACAACTTTGTTCACGCTTGGGGGGTTTCGGTCACACAGTGTTCCATCACCCCACCCTCCACCAGTGCCCCTCAACCACCACCCATGTCCCCAATTCCCTCCCCCTTTCACATCCTGCCTAAATGGCAGGTTCTTTATCTCCTCTCTCTCTCCCTCTCTCTCCTCCTTCTCCCACACATTGTGGGTTACACTATGTACACTTAGAAGCCATCATTTGCATTTTTGTCTGTATTTAATGCTCAGTTCGATGTTGGTATCAGACCTTTTGACATTTATTCACACATGTTCCCTTCTCTATCTTACCTAACCTCTGACTCCCACGCTTGTGGTAATTTCCACTTTTGGTAAGATCACCTGGTATATTTATGTCATGCAAATAAATGCAGTCATTCTATGTCTCTCTCTTTCCTTCTGACTAATTTAACTCAACATGATTCTTTCCATGTCCATCCATTTATAGGCAAATTTCATAACTTCATTTTTCCTGACAGCTGCATAGTATTCCATTGTGTAGATGTACCACAGTTTCTTTATCCAGTCATCAGTTCTCGGGCATACTGGTTGTTTCCAGGTTCTGGCTATTGTGAATAGTGCTGCTATGAAAATAAAAGTGCGGATTGTGTTTCCGCTGTGTGTTTTTGGCTTCCAAGGGTATATTCCCAGGAGTGGTATGGCTGGGTCAAAAAAAAAAAAAGAAAAAAAAAAACAGCTCCCTATCATTTTTTTAATTGATTATTGGTTCCATTTTATTTTGCTTTGGGACTGATTATGGTTGTGTTCAGGGTCTGCTTCTGGCTCATGAGACAATGTGATGCTAGGGGAAAAGAACGTGCACCTCCTGCATGCAAAGAACGCACACTAACTATTAAAGCATGCACACTAACTATCAAAGCACACACACTATCAAAGCATGCACACTATCAAAGCACACACACCACTTATCAAAGCAACACTATCACACACTATCAAAACATGCACACTATCAAAGCACACACTATCAAAGTACATGCACTATTAAAGCACACGCTATCAAAGCATGCACACTAACAAAGCACACACACTCAAAGCACACATTAACTGTCAATGCATACACTATCAAAGCATGAACACTATCAAAGCACACACTATCAAAGCATGCACATTAACAAAGCACACACACTATAAAAGCACGCACACTAACAAAGCACACACTATCAAAGCACACACTATCAAAGCACACACTGTCAAAGCACGCACTATCAAAGCACGCACACCAACAAAGCACACACACTATAAAAGCATGCACACTATCAAAGCACACACTATCAAAGCACGCACACTATCAAAGCACACACTATCAAAGCACGCACACTAATAAAGCACACACACTAATTATCAAAGCACACACTATCAAAGCACGCACACTATCAAGGCACACACTATCAAAGAACACACTATCAAAGCATGCACACTAAAAAAGCACACACACTATAAAAGCACGCACACTATCAAAGCACACACACTAATTATCAAAGCACACACTATCAAAGCACACACACTATCAAAGCACACACACACTATCAAAGCACACACTAATTATCAAAGCACACACTATCAAAGCACACACTATCAAAGCACACACACTATCAAAGCACACACTATCAAAGCATGCACACTATCAAAGCACACACTCAAAGCATGCACACTAACAAAGCACACACACTATCAAAACACACACTATCAAAGCACACACTATCAAAGCATGCACACTATCAAAGCACACACACTATCAAAGCACATACTATCAAAGCATGCACACTATCAAAACACACACACTATCAAAGCACATACTATCAAAGCATGCACACTATCAAAACACACACACTCAAGCATGCACACTATCAAAATACTCATACTATCAAAGCAGACACTATCAACTACACACACTATCAAAATACACACGCTAGCTATCAAAGCATGCACACTAGCTATCAAAGCACACATTGTCAGAGCATGCACAAAATCAAAAACACTATCAAAACGTGCATACTATCAAAGCACACACTCTCAAAGCACACATGCTATCAAGCATGCACACTATCAAAACACACTATCAAAACACGCATACTCAAAGCATGCACACTAGCTATCAAAGCACACACACTATCAAAGCACACACTATCAAAGCATGTACAATATCAAAGCACACACTATCAAAGCATGCACACTATCAAAACACACACACTGAATATCAAAACATGCTCACTAGCTATCAAAGCACGCACACTAACTATCAAAGTGCACACACTGTGGAGCTTTCTCTCCAGTTCCCCAGTCTGTTTTCTAAAACTTTTTTCCCTACTTTGGATTTTGTTTGGTCTTTTGTGATGCTTGCATATTACTTTTTTTTTTTTTGCTTTTTATGGGTCACACAGCAATGCTCATGGTTATTCCTGGCTCTGCACTCAAGAAATACTCCTGGCAGTGCTTGGCAGGCCATATGGGATGCCGGGAAATCAAACCTGGGTCAGCCGGTGCAAGGCAAAAGTCCTACTCACTGGACTATTACTCTGGTCCCCAGATTATTCCTAACTTGATGTTTGGGGTTCATTCCTGGTAGTGCTCAGAGGACCGTGTGGTGTTGGGAATTGTTCTCCAGGCCACTAGAGTGCAAAGCCTGTGTTATTACCTTTTGAACCATCTTTCTGGCCCCGGTAATTATTTCTATTTTTCTTCTTCCTTTTTTTTTTTTTTTTTTTGCTTTTTGGGTCACACCTGCGATGCTCAGGGGTTACTCCTGACTCTACACTCAGGAATTACTCCTGGCAGTGCTCGGGGATCATATGAGATGCTGGGGATTGAACCCGGGTTGGCTGCATGCAAGGCAAATGCCCTACCCGCTGGACTATCTATCGCTCGCCCCAATTATTTCTTAATTATTTAAAACTCACTGGAGAGCTCCCTACAATTTGATAAACCCTCCAAAAATAATAGAGCTACACAAAATGTAAGAAAAATACTTTTTAATTTCTTCGTTTTGTGGATACCATCCTTTTCTTTCTCCTCCAAGATCAGAAACTGGATCCAACTTTCTAAACACAAAATAAGGCCCCAATGGCTTTCTTGGTCTCCCTCAGTCATTTACAGTCATTTACCTGATGTGATGTTTCACTCCCCTTTGCCTTCTGAGGAGCTGACATTCATGCTGATTACTTCCTCCTCCAAGCAGCAGGCTAGGAATAATACACAAGTGCTGCACCGAGTCCAGTCCTGTGCCATTTCCCAGTCATAGTCTGCATTCTTGAAAGGCAGACTTTCACTGATGGCCCAATCCATGATCCAAGTAGTGCAGAGTGCCTACATGCTGTGATGCTTTGGCACATGGTCATTGCCATCAGCATTGTTCCCAGTAATGCCATTATTGGCATTAAGCTCCTAGCGACAGAATAATCTTTCTCATTTGTGCAACTTACAGATGCACAGCAAGGTAGAAATGAAGAGCTAAAGGCAACACAAAAGAGAACTGATCCACACAACCTATGAGGAGGAGCAGTGGAGACCTTGGGGAGAGGAAGATGGCTGCACTGGTGATGTGTGTGTGTTTGGAATTACGTGCATAGGAAGACATCATTAACAGAATTGCAAATCATGGAACTGCAACCTTTCAAAAAAAGTTTAAAAAATAATAAATCCCTGATCTGTCATTGAGTAACTTAAATTTAAGTCAAACTTATTTTGGTCATGATGGAACTATTACTCCAAATACCTCCCTCTTACTTTGTGGATGTAGAATGGAGCTAGCAGACACCTTGTTCCCAGGAACACAGGGAGGGTATGGCTTCCTACAGTGTGACCGTGAAGCATAAAATTTAGGTAAGTTCCCTCTCAATGAAGATCAGACCCTTTCTGCCAGTGATCACTCAGTTTTCTGGTATGGGGCTCTTTCCCCTGATTGGATTCTACATGTCATTTCTGTTAAATCTTCATCACTTGTATCACTTGTCTTCCCGTTGTTCTATGTGCTCGAGCAGGTGCCAGTAACATCTCCATTCATTGGGAATGAGGTCCATTATTGTTGTTTTTGGCATATTGATTACACCATGGGTAGCTTGCCAGGCTCTGCCATGGCTCTGGGTTCACCCCAGGGGGCCCAGTCTTTTCTATGTCAGACCATCCACCATCCAGGGCCCACAGGGCAGAGCCCTGGGTGTGGACAAACCTGTCTCCTGTCTGTCACCTGCCAACACAGCCGAGCACTAAATCCTCATACATTCATAAAATAATCAACATTTTTCTTGCCTTTGCATTTGAGTGCTGGAACTTGTCCCCATGCATAAGAGTACGGCATTTTGCATCAGAGCCCAAGAGCTTCTTCTCTGTTTGGGTGCTCTCTTCACTGTGTTTTGCATCGAAGCCCGAGAGTGTCTTCTCTGTATGCTCACTTGCTGTCTAGCCTTTCCTCTGACAGTGTCTCTCTTGGTTAAGAAAACGTTTACATCTCTCCCAAAATTCAGGACCCTCTTTTGCTGGTGCCCCTTATGGTGTGTCGAATACTCTTCTGTCAGTCCATTTAGTCAAGCTACAGGAGCTTAGAGTCTGTTGCTTTTACCTATGTTGCTAATCATCATCTCCATGGGAGAGTCTGAAATTCATCAGCCAGGGTCCCTGCAGTGAATCATCTCACATCCATTTGTTATCCAAAATTTTTTTTAAAGTTTGGCCTGTAGGCCAGATGAGGTTTGTTCATCAAGTCCTTGTTAGAATATCTTGAACACAAATCCCATTTGCTTGTTTCTATGTCTCTATTTGTTGGCTTGCTTGTTCTTTTAAGCTTTTATTCTCTCCCCTTTTTGGGAGGCGGGGTCACTCCCAACAATGCTCAGGGATTACTCTTGGCTCTGAACTCAGGAATTACTATGGCAGAGCTTAGAGGGACCATAAGGGATGTTGGAGATTGAACCCAGGTCGGCTGCATGCAAGGCAAATGTCCCTCCCTCCTGTACTATAATTTCAGGCCCTCATATTCTCTCTTGAATATTTCTTTTTCTTCTCACCCTCACATCTAAGTTTTAGTCAATAAAACTATCTTGCTTCACTAAAACAAACAAACAAACAAAAAGAACCCCACACCGTTAGTTGAATATGAATCCAAGAATTAGGCTATTCTCAGCTCTCCTGGAAGAATTTACTAAAGCAGGAGTTGTGTGTGTATGTGTGTATGTATGTGTGTGGGGGTTGGGTTCCACTCTTCCAAAAAACTTGAACAAACCCTGTGGAAAGAAAAAGAAGTATCTCAGATATAAAGGTACTTTTGTGTGCAAATACCAAGGAATGTGACCCCCTAAAATACCACATTAAATGTGTTTCCCAATAATGCATTAGTGATAGTAACAAAGGTAAAGTAAGGGTGGAAAAGAAAGAGATATTAATACTTTCTACTATCAACACCTAAGAAAATGTTAAATCTTGTAAGCAGGGCATATCCACCATTGTCTGTGCTGCTTTCTGGATTTGAGAATTTTTCCATTGAAGAAAACCCCACTATGGGGCTGGAGCAATATCATAGTGGGTAGGGTGTTTATCTTGCATGCAGCTGACCTGGGTTTGATCCCCCAACATCTCATATGGTCCCCAAGCACTGCCAGGAGTAATTCCTGAGTGCAAAGACAGGAGTGACAGAAAGAAAGAAAGAAAGAAAGAAAGAAAGAAAGAAAGAAAGAAAGAAAGAAAGAAAGAAAGAAAGAAAGAAAGAAAGAAAGAAAGAAAGAAAGAAAGAAAGAAAGAAAGAAAGAAAGAAAAGAAAGAAAGAAAGAAAGAAAGAAAGAAAGAAAGAAAGAAAGGGAAGGAAGGAGGCAGGAAGGAAGGAAAGAAAGAAAGAAAGAAAGAAAGAAAGAAAGAAAGAAAGAAAGAAAGAAAGAAAGAAAGAAAGAAAGAAAGAAAGAAAGAAAGAAAGAAAGAAAGAAAGAAAGAAAGAAAAGAGAAGAAAGAAAGGGAAGAAAGAAAGGGAAGGAAGGAAGGAGGCAGAGGAAGGAGGGGGGGGAGGAAGGAAGGACGGAAGGATGGAAGGAAGGAAGGAAGGAAGGAAGGAAGGAAGGAAGGAAGGAAGGAAGGAAGGAAGGAAGGAAGGAAGGAAGGAAGGAAGGAAGGAAGGAAGGAAGGAAGGAAGGAAGGAAGGAAGGAAGGAAGGAAGGAAGGAAGGAAGGAAGGAAGGAAGGAAACTCTTAATGCCAGGTTCAATACTCTGGCATTAAGTCAGATTTTGAATTGCTTGCCAAGCTGTAAGAGGGGACAAGTTGTTTCTCACACAACTAAATTTAATTTGGCTACAGCTTATTTCTGAATTTATATATGGAAAAATTGACTTCTTTGGTATTTTAATTTCCCTTAAATTAGCAGGATATGATCCGTATAATTCAATGTTACAAATTTTTAAAGCAATTTTTTGATTTTCGTTTTTTGGGTCTGATGATAGCTGTGAAAGCATCTATTTGTATACAGAATCGCCTGTTCAAAGGATTCTTTTCAATTATTTTTCTTTAACTTGATATTTTGAGATCACCTTAGACTTTCAGAATGCTGGAAAAAGTAATTCAATTTCCTAATACCTTTCACCCAGAATGACCCAAAGTTAACCCATTCTATAACCAGGATCACTGTATCACTGTCTTTTCGCTCATCATCGATTGGCTCGAGCAGGCACCAGTAACATCTTCATATGTCCTGTCTCATGCTAGTAGAGCCCAAGGGCATCTACTTGCTCCAGGAACATAAAGAGCCTCAAACCATTCCATCAGGTCATGGGAATGAGGTCTAAAATTGTTACTGGTATTTGGCATATCAAATACAACATGGGTAGCTTGCCAGGCTCCGCCATGCGGGTAGCATACTCTTGTAGTCATCTCTAAATCCAGTGTTTATTGTGGCACGCGCGAGCTGGGCTGCGATAGGCTGGTCTGCTGGGTGGAGTTCAGTCGAGAGGGAAGTCCGGATGTGGAAAATGGAGGCCCTCATGGAGTAATCTTTCTCTTTTTGTGACTCTCCTGCTCCCATCCCCTGTGCTTTGGTCAGTTTATCTGGTCAGTGGCCCCAAAACTGGATCTCTCCAGGAATCCAGATCAGGTTGCTCTCTAGATCTTGGACCTGTGTAACTGAAACCATTTGTTTACAAAATAGACTCAGAGCTTTGTGAATCTGTACATGATGAAATGTATTTAGTTGTTTTCTGTCTTCTTATAATACCACTTGCTGATCAAAACAGCAGAGAGGGGGTGAGAGGGAATTCATGTTTATCGGTCACCTGTCATGCATTGAGCACTGTGCCAGGCGCTTTATCTGATAGCCTTGCCTGGTTCTCCTGGCAATCTGTGTGGTGAGCGTGAGTCTCGTTCTGCAGAGGACAGTTGGGGTCATCCAGCAGGAGCTGTTCTCTGCTGAAGCATCAGTGAGTGATGAACCTGTTAGTATTTGACCCCGATCTGTCTGATGCCGAGTCTTTGCATTCTTTGCTTTTCTCTGAATCATCCTTTCCTTCATCTCAGACCCATCACCAGACCTGAGCCTCATTTCACAGTTCCCTTAAAAAGTGCTTGAGGGCCAGGAGCGGTTGTACAGTGGATAGTTCATTTGCCTTGCATGCAGCTGACCTGGGTTCAATCCCCGGCATCCCATATGATCCCTCGAGCACCGCCAAGATAATTCGTGATTGCTGAGCCAGAAAAAAAAACCCTGAGCATCACCGGGTGTGATCCAGAGACAAAAAAAAAAGAAAAAAGTGCTTGAAAGTAGAATTACCGTTCCTGTGAACATTAAAGTGCTCTGCTGCATCTGTTGGTTTTTCCATGCTAGAATTTCTGATCTGACAGGCAGGTCCTTTCATATGTGTCGGGGATTATTCCCAGCAATAGGTTTGGGATTCAGCAGGATGTAGCAGATGCTTTAATCTGGAAGTAGGTTCTTACATAGACTCCACTTTCCAGCGTGGGCCAATTAGCTGTCAGGTTTTGGTCCCCCTCCCGCCCCTGTACAGTGCATTTGCACAGAAAATTATTCTTTCAAGTTCTTAGTGACATTGTCCCTCCACTTCACCTGAATAAATTATGAATATAAAGATAATCTTTGTTGCTTCTATGGCAATAAAAGCCTTTTAAACCAAACTTCCATCTAGACACAGAAAGGGGTTGTGTTAGCAGCTCTGCTGAGGGTGAACTGTGGTGCTGGCTCTGGTCAGCACGAGGAGAAAGCCAGGAGTGGGTGACAGTGCTGGTGAGTTCATGCGTGTTGTCTCAGCTAAACCTGAGGGGAGTTGCTCACTGAAGAAACCGTTACCAGGTAAGACAACAGCACTTGTCCACTCTCACGCAGTCAGTCAGCCAGCAGTAGAACTGGCCCATGCATCATCCCTACGCTACGCCAGGAAGCCAGTACTTAGAGAGGTTTTCCTAAGCCATGTGACTGACTTGAGGCGGACACCCGATCGGCATAGCAAACTACAGCCCAGAACTCCTGGACTCAAGCGATCCTCCGGCCTCAGCCTCCCGAGTAGCTGGGACTACAGGTGTGTGCCACCACGCCTGGCATGACTCACAGATATGGAGCAGAGCTGCTACTGGCTCTCCCTGTGCCCAGCCGCTCATGATGCACCCAGGAGGGATGGTGGGTTCTAGCCCTGGCCCGCCACCCCAGCAGAGCCTTGCAACAAGCCAGATGACCCCACACTCCATGAAGGCCTCCATTTTCCACATCCAGACTTCCATCTCGTCAGAACTCCACCCAGCAGACCAGCCTATCACAGCCCGGCTCATTGAGATCCACCCTGCAGCAGTCTTTTATTTTATTTTATTTTATTTTATTTGCTTTTTGGGTCACACCCGGCGATGCTCAGGGGTTACTCCTGGCTCTGAACTCAGGAATTACTCCTGGCGTTGCTCGGGGGACCATATGGGATGCCGGGATAGAACCCGGCTGTCACAGGCGGGCTGCATGCAAGGCAAACGCCCTACCTGCTGGGCTATCACTCCGGCCCGCAGCAGCAGTCTTTTTTAAAATCCGGCTCAGGTATGCTGATCCAGAGACTCACAGACATGGGGCAGAGCTGCTACTGGCTCTCCCTGTTCCCAGCCGCTCATGAGATGCCCAGGAGGGATGGCGGGTTCTAGCCCTGGCCCGCCACCCCAGCAGAGCCTTGCTACAAGCTTGATGACCCCCTACTCCATGAGGGCCTCCATTTTCCACATCCGGACTTCCCTCTCATCAGAACTCCACCCAGCAGACCAGCCTATCACAGCCCGGCTCATCGAGATCCACCCTGCAGCAGTCTTTTATTAAATCCTGCTCAGGTATGCTGATTCAGAGACTAACAGACATGGGGCAGAGCTGCTACTGGCTCTCCCTGTGCCCAGTCACTCATGAGACATCCAGGAGGGATGGCGGGTTCTAGCCCTGGCCCGCCACCCCAGCAGAGCCTTGCAACAAGCTTGATGACCCCCTAATCCATAACCAGGATACACTCATCAAAATCATTAAAATTGTATTGGAATAATACTCCTAGCTATACATTTTACTTGCATTTCACTATTTTTAATAGTGAAAAGGACCCTGCAGAGTCAGAAATCAATACTGGGGCTGTCATTTGCAAAAAACTATGCTCCACATCGGGACCCTGGCCTAGAATGGAATGAACAGGGTGAGAGACTATCTGAGTTCATCATAACATGGGAACTGTGAGTTCCCATGAGATTGTTCATGGGAACTCACAGTTCCAGAAGACTGAATTGAAACATTGGACATGGGAATCACCTGGTGGACAGTTCCACAATGAAATTGACCACATCACCTTCAATTGAAGGTTTTGCCTGACCAATGTTGCTGTCGTCCTAAAATTCCAAACAGAATCGGACCACCGGCTCCTTCATGCAAAATTCTACTTCACGCAATGGGGAGAAAAGACTGCAAAGTTTAAGAAGAGAACTCCTAGAACGACCACCAACTGGGAACTCTTTGGCGCCACCAACAACATGGGATGATGTCATCATTGATGACATCAATGAAGAACACAACTGACTGCTTGGTTCAGCACCTCCATGATTGTATGAAGAATGCAGGGAGAGAAAAAACCACAAAAAGGACGCATGTCTTCAAAAACTCTCAAGCTCATTCGCTAACGTGGCAAGGCGCGAGCCTCAGGAGACCAAATACTAATGTCCAAGCTTGCTAAACGGTGCAGAGAAGCAATAAAAGAAGACCTCAAAGACAGAAGAGCAGAAATACTGGAAGATGCAGCAGAAGTCGGGAAAAGGATTCGCACTGCCCGCCTGTCCTTCTTCAACTATAAGACCAAGATGACTGCCCTCCAACGTCCTGAAACATCTTCCAGAAAGGCAATGGAGAAGATTATCCATGACTTCTACTCAGATCTCTTTGATAGCCACATCCACCTGCCCACAAACAAATTCCCTCAGGATGGATATGTCATTCCCAACGTTCTCCCTTCTGAAATCCAACATGCCATTTCATCAGTAAAGAAGGGAACAGCACCAGGCCCAGACAAAATCAGACCCGAACACCTGAAGAATCTGCCTTCAGTACTCATCAATACACTGGCTCGGCTCTTCACACGCTACTTGTCCGAATGCAAGGTGCCCTCCCATTGGAAAACCAGCAGGACAGTTCTACTGTTCAAGAAGGGAGACATGCACGACATTGGCAACTATCGTCCCATCTGCCTGTTGTCTGTCATCTACAAACTGTTCACTTGAATCATCCTGAACAGGATTGGCAGAACATTAGATGAAGGGCAGCCATGCAAGCAAGCTGGCTTCCGAAAAGGATTCAGCACAATCGACCATATCCACACGGTAACCAAGCTCATTGAAGTGTATAGGGAGTTCAGGATGCCACTCTGTCTCACGCTCATTGATTTAAAGAAAGCCTTTGATTCTGTGGAGACTGAAGCGGTCATTGAAGCCCTAGTCAAACAGGGCATTCAAACCCAATACATCAAGATCCTTCGTGAGCTTTGTTACGGATTCACCACCAGGATCTGACCATTCTACAAAGAAGTGATCATCAATGTCAAAAGAGGGATTCGGCAGGGTGATACCATTTCACCAAAACTCTTCAGCACCACCCTCAAGAATTTCATGCGACAATTAGAATGGGCCTTCCCAGGAATGGGAGTGAAGATAGACGGTTGGCAACTAAACCACTTCCTCTTCGCTGATGACATCATTCTAATAATACCAAACATTAGCCAAGCTACACAAATGCTGGCTGACTTCGACCGAGAATGTGGAAAGATAGGTCTACAGCTGAATCTAAAGAAAACTATGTTTATGAAAAATGAACTAGCTCCAGAGGCCCCATTCACTCTCAATGGAACAAACATCTCTGAATCCAGCAGTTATGTGTACCTAGGTCTAGAAGTCAACATGATGAATGATCTAAAACCTGAGCAGCGCAGGAGGAAGAGAGCAGCATGGAATGTCTTCAAAGGCATCGAAGAAATAGCTAAAAGGACAAAGAACCTCTGGCTCCAGGCACATCTCTTTGACTTCACCATTCTCCCTGCATTAGCATACGCCTCAGAGACCTAGGCTAGGCCCTATGAAAGCAGGAATGATAATGCTATTCGGTCTCCCAAAGATAAATCAAAAGAGCTATGCTTGGAATATCACGCCTCACTCAAGTGAAAGAAGGAACCCTGAGCTCTGACATACATCACTGTTCCAGAGTCAGGGACACTGTCTTGTTTGCCAAGGCATCAAAAATCAGATGGGCTGGACATGTAATGGGATTTGGAGATGACCGCTGGACTAGAAATGTTACCGACTGGATCCCACAGGATGTCAAAAAGATCACGTGGCCGCCCACCTACAAGATGATCAGATTTCTTCTTCAAGACCCTGAACGAACAGTTTGAGGCTCTTTGTATTCCCTATCAACGAGGTGCCATTGGGCTACACTGGCACGTTATAGGGTCAAATGGAAATATTACTGGTGCCCGCTCAAGCAAATTGATGAATAATGGGATGTCAAGTGATCAAGTGATGCTCCAGTCCTTGAGCCATCTCCCTGGCCTGGGTTCTCCTTCTGCTTCCACGATGACCATTTTCCTTCATTCCAGTATCTTCCTGTGCAGTCCTCATGCTCTCATAGTCTTCAACAATACAGCAAATTCTTCAATTTTTTCTTTCATGGCACTGAAACTTACAGAGTTTAGTCAGTTTCTTAAAAATGTACTCCCATTAATGTATGCTAATGTGTTCTTAAGAGATTAAATCTGTGCATTTGGGGCAAGAATACCATGGGGCCCCCTCTTCAAGATCCATCTTCCAGTGGATCATCAAAATAACCAACACACTTTGCTATCTGTTCTCTAGACCTTTTTAGAAAACATGGAACTGTTCCTTTGGACAGACACATATGGGTCTACAGGTAAGGTAACAGGCACGACTCAAAAAAAGAAGTCCTCAACATTGAGATATTTGGGGGAGAGAGGTGGTCACATTGGTGAATGGGTTGGTGTTGAAATTATGAACACGGGAAACCATCATTAACAACATTGTAAAAAACATACCTCAATATCTAGCTTTTAAGTTCTGAAAAGGAAGGACCCAAGGCGTTGCCATGGTAACACTAGAAGAGGATATAGTGTTACACAGTATGCTGGTGGCCTTGTCTTCACAAGTAAGGGGGCAAGGTTCTTGCAAGAGAATTCATGTTCATACTGAGTGTATTAAATGCTCTAGACATGAGATAAATTCCTAAAACACGTGGAGGAAAATTAATAGACCGAAAGAAAGGCACTTGGGTTCAACAAAGTTGCTGGCCTATACCACCCAGAAAAGCATACTTCACAGCTACCAAAGGAAAGAAGCCTGAGCTTCTGGAGAACTTATCCATGAGAAGTCATGGCATGATAAATTACAGTGTGTTTTTAATCAAAAGCCCTTGGGACTATACAAAAGATTACCTTGTAATAAATGTCGGGCAACACACCCTGCCAACCCCGGGCAAGCCAGAGGATAAAGAGCCGGTGGCCTGGAACACCCAAGTTCTGCCAACACCCAGACCCAACACACTCCCCTGTGCCAATTTCCCTGATTTCTCCAGCTCTACTGGTTTCACAATACTCCCCACATCCCTCAAAACTCAGTGAACTACCATCGACAACTCCCACTGTACTTCCCAGCCAAACAAGAACACTCAATTTGTAATCTGTAACGGTCATAATGGTAAAGCAACAAAAAATCTCATCAACCTCCATAAGCGAAGCCACCTACCAAGCAATAATGATGAGCTGTAGAACCTCTCCAATAAGGAATTTCAAAGGGAGCTGTTAAGGATTCATAAGGAGCTCAAGGAAGCAATAGAACACAGAGCAAATAAAATGCAAGAGGATATGAAAGCAGAAGTGAGGAAAAGGGAAATGAAAATGCAAGCAGAAATAACAGACATTAAAAAATGAGATGGGGGAAATGAAAAACTCATTGGAAGGCCTTCACAGCAGAGTAATAGCAATTACTCTGCTGGAGAATCAGTGAGCTCCAAGATGATGTGCAGAGACTTTCTCGGCAACAGCAGAAGATGGAAAAAAAGACTCACAGTAAATGAACAGACAACAAGAGATAACCAAGAAGAAGCCAAAAGGAATAACATAAGGAACATTGGAGTCCCAGAGGGACAAGAAGAAAACCCTGACGAAGAAGCAACTATCAAAGCAATCATTGCTGAGAAGTTCCCAGAACTAAAGAGCTCTTGCTCCCAGAATCAAGAGGCCCGAAGGGTACTATGTAAGAGAAACCCAAATAAGAATGCTCCAAAACATATCCTAGTCAAAATGACAAGAGCCATAGATAGAGATAGAATACTGAAAACAGCAAGATCAAATAAGGAAATCACATACAAAGAAAAATCCCTAAGATTTACAGCAGAATTTTCAGAGCAAACACTCCATGCCCGAAGACAATGGTGGGATATTGTGAAAGATTCAACAAAATGAAGGCATCGTGAAATTAGCCAGAAGGAGAGAGACAGATACAGAATGACTGCATTTATTTGCATTAGCATAAATATATATGTACATATTATGATACCAATATCCAAGGTCAAGTGAAACATGTATCAGGAGGTCTTGTCAAAGGTGGAAATTATCACAAAAGTGTGGGAGTCAGAGGCTAGGTAAGACAAAAAAATGGAACAGTGTGCAAACAATTGTCGAAAGTACTAATACCAACCTAAAACTGAGCATTAAATACAGGCAAAAAGATACACATGACAACCCTTTAATGTATGTTCTGTAATCCATAGTCTGGAAGGGAAGGAAAAGAGAAAGATATAGAGAGAAAGGGAAAGAAATAAAGAACCTGCCATGGAGGTGGCCTGGGGGAAGGAGGGGGAACCTGGGACGTTGGTGGTGGGAGATGGGCACTGGTGGAGGGTGGGTGCTGGAATACTGTATGACCAAAACCCAAATATGAACATCATTGTAATTGTATATCTCAACGGTGGTATAATACAATACTTAATAAATAAATAAATAAATATATAAATACATAAATAAATCGCTTGATCACTTGAATCCCGTTATTCATCGATTTGCCTCGAGGGATGCCAGTAACATTTCCATTGGACCCTATCACATGCCAATGTAGCCCAATGGCATCTGGTTGATTCAGGAATATGAAGAGCCTCAAATCGTTCCTTCAGGGTATTTACAAGGAAGTCTGACCATCTTGTAGGTGGGCAGCCACCTACAAGTGATCTTTTGACATCCCGTGGGATCCAGTCGGTAATGGCTCTAGTCCAGCGGTTGTCTCCAAATTGCATTACATGTCCAGCCCATCTGATTTTAGATGCCTTGGCAAACGAGACAGCGTCCCTGATTCTGGAATAGCGACGGAGGTCAGAACTCCGATTCCTTCTCTCACTTGAGTGAGGCGTGATATTCCAAGCATACCTCTTTCGATTCCTCTCTGGGAGACCCGAATAGCATTCTCATCCTGCTTTCATAGGGCCCAGGTCTCTGAGGCATATGTTAATGCAGGGAGAACGGTGGAGTCAAAGAGATGTGCCCGAAGATGGAGGTTCTTGGTCCTTTTTAGCTATTTCTTCGATGCCTTTGAAGGCATTCCATGCTGCTCTCTTCCTCCTGCACAGCTCAGGTTTTAGGTCGTTCATCATGTTGATTTCTCCACCTTGGTACACATAACTGCTGCATTCAGAGATGTTTGTTCCATTGAGAGTAAATGGGGCCTCGGAACTAGTTCATTCTTCATGAACATTGTTTTCTTTAGATTCAGCTGTAGACCTATCTTTCCACATTCTCGATCAAAGTCAGCCAGCATTTGTGCCGCTTGGCTATTGTTTGGTGTTATTAGAATGATGTCAGCGAAGTGGAGGTGGTGTAGTTGCTGACCATCTATCTTCACTCCCATTCCTTCCCATTCTAATTGTCTCATGATGTTCTCGAGGGTGGCACTGAAGAGTTTTGGTGAAATGGTATCACCCTGTCGAATCCCTCTTTTCACATTAATGATCACTTCTTTGTAGAATGGTGAGATCCTGGTGGTGAGTCCGTAATACAGCTCATGAAGGATCTTGATGTATTCAGTTATGTGTACCTAGGTGGAGAAATCAAAGGCATTCTGTAAATCAATGAACGTGAGACAGAGCGGCATCTTGTACTCCCTATAAACTTCAATGAGCTTAGTTACTGTGTGGATATGGTCGATTATGCATAATCCTTTCTGGAAGCCTGCTTGCTCGCATAGTTGTCCTTCATCTAGTGTTCTGCTAATCCTGTTCAGGATGACTCGTGTAAACAGCTTGTAGATGACGGACAACAGGCATATGGGGCGATAGTTGCAGATGTAGTGAATGTCTCCCTTCTTGAACAGTAGAACTGTCCTGCTGGTTTTCCATTGGGAGGGCACCTTGTATTCAGACAGGTAGCGTGTGAAGAGCCGAGCTAATGTATTGATGAGTACCGACGGTAGATTATTCAGGTGTTCGGGTCTGATTTTGTCTGGGCCTGGTGCTGTTCCCTTCTTACCGACGAGATGGCATGGCGGATTTCAGAAGGGAGAACATTGGGAATGACATATCCATCCTGTGGAATTTGGTATGTGGGCAGGTGGATGTGGCTATCAAAGAGATTTGAGTAGAAGTCCTGGATAATCTTCTCCATTGCCTTTCTGGAAGATGTGATAGATCCATCAGGGCGTCGGAGGGCAGTCATCTTGGTCTTATAGTTGGCGAAGGACAGGCGGGCAGTGCAAATGCTTTTCCCGGCTTCTGCTGCATCTTCCAGTATTTCTGCTCTTCTCTCTTTGAGGTCTTCTTTTATCGCTTCTCTGCACCGTTTAGCAAGCTTGGACGTTAGCATTTGGTCTCCTGAGGCTCGTGCCTTGCCACGTTGCAAATGAGCTCGAGAGTTTCTGAAGACAGGCGTTCTTTTTGTGTCTTTCTCTCTCTCTCTCTCTCTCTCTCGGCATTCTTCGCACAACCATGGAGGTGCTGAACCAGTCGGTTGTATTCTTCATCGATGTCGCCAATGATGGTATCTTCCCATGTTGCTGCAATGGTGCCAAAGAGTTCCCAGTTGGTGGTCATTCTGGGGAGTTCTCTTCTTAAACTTTGCAGCCTTTTCTCCCCATTGCGGGAAGTAGAATTTTGCACGAAGGAGACGGTGGTCCGATCCTGTTTGGAATTTGGGGACGACAGCTACATCGGTCAGACAAAGCCGTCGATTGAAGATGATGTGGTCAATTTCATTGTGGAACTGCCCACCAGGAGATTCCCATGTCCAACGTTTGGCTTCAGCTTTCTGGAACTGTGAGTTCCCATGAATGGTCTTGGTGGACATCATGAACTCAGATAGGCTCTCACCCTGTTCGTTCCATTCTAGGCCATGGGTCCTGATGTGGAGTTCTTCAGCCGATCTTCTTGGTCCTATCTTGGCATTAAAATCACCGACTATGATCTTGTAGAAGGTGTGATCTTTTTATAGAACTCCAATTCCGTGTAGAATTTCTCAATTTCATCTTCTTTTTATGTGGATGTTGGTGCGCAGACAATGAAGATAGAAATTGCTGGCAGTGGGCCACATCTCTTCAAGTGTAATCGTCCTATCCAGTTTGTTAGGCATTCAAATGAATCAATGTTGATGGCCATGTTCATGTTGACAAGGACACCAACGCCACTGACACCTCTTTCGCCGCATGTTCCAAGGAACAATTCTTCTCCTGTGTCAAATACAGCATGATGCAACTGACGCCTCCTCGTCTCAGTCAGACCAATGATGTCGTACTTGATCTTTTGCGCTTGCAGCATCAGATCCTCAATATATGCTTCCGATGCCAGCGTACGCTCATTGAAAGTACAGACAGTCATTTTAGTCCTTCTTCATTTTGGCAGCCTAGGATGGCCATGAAATTTTATCAGGCACTGCTTGTTTGCCTTTCTTACTGCTGCCATATTAAGGGCTCTTTCGGGGTCAGGTAAATAAACGTTTCTGTTACTGGATTTGGCATATCGAACATGCATCGAAAGCTTGCCAGGCTCTGCAAATAAATAAATAAATAAATAATTTTAAAAAAATGAAGGCCTCACCAAGATTTCTTTACCCAGCCAGACTCATATTCAAATAGGAAGGAAAGATAAACTGCTTCATAGATAAGCAACAGTTCAAAAAAACTTCATAGACTCAAACCCAACTTTAAAAGAAGGACTAAAGGAGCTACTGTAAGATAAGACAAACCCTAAAAGCACAGCAAACTTATTCAAAAGATGGCACAAAATCCTACAACAATATTCTATCTCAACGTCAATGGTCTAATGCACCAATTAAGAGACACAGAGTGGCAAAATGGATTAAAAACTGAATCCAACATTCTGCTACCTACAAGAAACATATCTGAATAATCAGAGCAAACACAGACTCAAAGTCAAAGATTGGAAGACCATTCTCCACGCAAGCAACTCCTCCAAAAGGCCACGGTGGTCATACTAGTATCTTACAACAGACCTCAGGCTAAAAAACGGTTAGAAGGGACAGTGAAGGCCATTTTTTAATAATTAAGGGGTATGAATACCAGGAATAAATTACACTCCTAAACATATATGCACCCTATGAGGGACCAGCAAAATACTTAAAACAACCGCTAATAGACTTCAAAGAAGACAATGACAGTAACACAGTAGTAGTGGGAGACGTCAACACTGCTTTATCAACTCTTGATAGATTGAGAAGACTGAAACTCACCAAGGAAATACTAGCCCTGAAGGAAGAAATAGAAGAAAGAGGGCTGGTTGATATATACAGGGATTTTCATCCCAAAAAAGCTGAATACATATTTTTCTCCAGTGCACATGGAGCATTATCCAAGAGAGACCACATGCTGAGCCACACATCGTACCTCAATAAATTAAAAAATGATAGAAATTGTGTCAACTATTTTTTCAGACCATAATGCATTGAAAATGGGAGTTAACCACACACAAAAACAGAGTCAAGACAAATACCTGGTGAACAGCTAACTGCTGAACAACCAGTGGGTCATAGAAGAAATCAATTAGGAAATCCAAAGATTCCTTGAAAAAAATGAAAATGAAGACACAAACTATCAGAACTTGTGGGACACAGCAAAAACAGTGTGAAGAGGAAAGTTCATAGCTCTGTAAGCATTCATCAGGAAAAAAGAAGGGGCCCACATAAATAACCTGACTTCACAGCTCAAAATATTAGAAAAAAGCCAACAAAAGGAGCCCAAACCAGTTAGAGAAGAAATAATGAGCTGGAAACCAAAAAAAAAAAAACAATTCAAAAGATTAATGAAAGCAGATTTGGTTCTTTGAAAAAAAAAACAAGATCAACAAATCACTTGCAAGACTTGTAAGGAAAGAGAGAACCCAAATAAATGGAATCAGAAATGAAAAGGGGAACATCACAACAGAAACCACAGAAATCCAAAAGATTGTCAGAGATTACTTTGAGAACCTGTATGCCATGAAACATGAGAATATGGAACAAATGAATAAATTCCTGAAGTCCTACAACCTCTCACAACTGAAACAAGAAGAACTGCGATACCTGAGTAAGCCTATCACCATCAAGGAAATTGAAATAGTAATTAAAAAGTCTGCCCAAACACAAAAGCCCAGGTTCAGATGGATTCACTAGTGAATTCTTCCAAACCTTTAAGGAGGACCTGCTGCCAATCCGTTTCAAGCTCTTCCAGGAATAGAAGAAACAGAAACACTCCCAAATAGCTTCACGACGCACATATCACCATGATACCCAAGCACGGAGAGACAACACAAAGTAAGAAAACTACAGATCAATCTCCCTGATGAACACAGATGCTAAGATCTTCAACAAAATACTAGAAAACAGAATCCAAAGACTCATCAAAAAGATTATACATCATGAACAAGTAGGATTCATTCCGGGAATGCAAGGATGGTTTAACATTTGCAAGTCAATCAACATAATACATAATATCAATAAGAGAAAAAAAATCAAAACCATATGATCCTATCGATAGACGCAGAGAAAGCATTTGACAAGATCCAACACATGTTCATGAAAAAACCCTCCAGAAAATGGAAATTGAAGGAGCCTTCCTCAATATAGTCAAAGCCATCTACCAAAAGCCCACAGCGAGTATCATTCTCAATGGGGGAAAAATTGGAAACCTTCCCCTTAAGATCAGTACAAGACAAGGTTGCCCACTCTCACCTCTTTTATTCAATATAGTACTAGAAGTACTTGCCATACAATCAGAGAAGAAAAGGACATTAAGGGCATCCAGATATGCAAGGAAGAAGTCAAGCTATTATTATTCCCAGATGACATGATATTATACCTAGAGAACCCTACACTATATCAAAAGCTCCTAGAAACAATAGATACCTATAGTAGAGTGTCAGGGTACAAAATCAATACCCAAAAGTCAGTGGCTGTCCTATATACAAATAAAGAAAAAAATGAAAGGATATTAAGAAAATTACTCCATTCACAATTGTGCCACAGAAAATCAAATACATAGGAATCAACTTAACCAAGTGTGTAAAGGACCTGTACAAAGAAAATTGCTAACACTGCTTCAAGAAATAAAAGAGGACATGAGTAAATGGAAACCATTAGCTGCTCATGTATGGGGATAATCAACTTTTTCAAAATGTTAATACTCCCTAGAGCTTTGTACAAATTCAATCATTCCCTATAAGAATACCCATGACATTCTTCAAAGAAATTGACCAAACACTCCTGAAATTCGTATGAAATAATAAACCCCCACAGATAGCTAAAGCAATTCTTGGGAAAAAGAAGATGGGAGGCATCAACTTTCCTAACTTCAAACTGTACTACAAGGCAGTAGAAATTAAAACAGGTGGTATTGGAATAAAACCAGATCTGTGGACCTATGAAATAGAGTTGAGTATCATGACACCCATCCCCAAACCCATGTTCATTTAATCTTTAATAAAGGTGCAAAGAGTCTGAAATGGAGCAAGGAAAGCCTCTTCAAAAAGTGGTGCTGTGAAAACTGAGCAGCTACATGTAAAAAAATAAATTTGGACTTCTATCTAAATCATGCATAAAAATCAGATCAAAATGGATTAAAGATCTTAATATCAAAACTGAATCCATAAAGTACATCAAAGAGAATATAGGAAAAGTCCTCCACCACATTGAACCTAAAGGCATCTTCAAATGTGAAACACCACTAACAAAGCAACTGGAAGCAAAGATAAACATATGGGACTACATGAAACCAAAAAGCTTCTGCACCTCAAAAGAAACAGTGACCAAGATACAAAGACAGTCCACAGAGTGCGAAAGAATATTCACCCAATACCCATCTGATACGAAGTGATTTGCAGGAGGCAATTCAAGAGCAGATGCAGAGGCTCTTAGAGAAGTCCTGCAACACCTAACTTTGAATAGAACTGAGTGATCGCTCACTTAATTTTCCTCATCCTGCTCTTCCACCTACCTTTTTTTTTTTTTTTTTGCTTTTTTGGGTCACACCCGGCGATGCTCAGGGGTTTCTCCTGGCTCTGCACTCAGGAATTACTCCTGGCGGTGCTCGGGGGACCATATGGGATGCCGGGGATCGAACCCAGGCCGGCACAGGCCGGCCGCGTGTAAGGCAAACACCCTACCCACTGGGCTATCGCTCCAGCCCCCACCTACCTTTTTTAATTCTCACGCGCCACAAGTGACCGCGCAGTACATCAATAAATGCTGGATTTAGAGATGACTACAAGAGTATGCTACCTGCACGGCAGAGCCTGGCAAGCTACCCATGTTGTATTTAATATGCCAAATACCAGTAACAAATATAGACCTCATTCCCATGACCTGATGGAATGGTTTGAGGCTCTTTATGTTCCTGGAGCAAGCAGCTGCCCTTGGGCTCTACTTGCATGAGACAGGACATATGGAGATGTTACTGGTGCCCGCTCGAGCAAATTGATGATGAACGGGAAGACAGTGTGATACAGTGATCTAGGATATATCAGGTCCTGGTAGAACTTTACAAGAAGAAAATAGCCAGCCCCATCAAAAACTGGTGAGAACAATACCCATCTGATAAGGGGTTAATATCCATGATATATCAGGCACTGGTATAGCTATATAAGAAGAAAACAGCAGACCACATTAAAAAATGGAGAGAAGAGATGAACAGAAACTTTGACAAGGAAGAAATTCGAATGGCCAAAAGGCATATGAAAAAATGCTCAGCATCACTAATCATCAGAGAGATGCAAATCAAAACATCAATGAGATACCACCTCACACCACAGAGATTGGCCCATATCCAAAAGGGTAAAAGCAACAAGTGCTGGCGTGGATGCGGGAAAAGGGGACTCTAATACATTGTTGGTGGGAATGTCTACTTGTACAACCTTTCTGGAAAACAATATGGACATTCCTCCAAAGACTAGAAATTGAGCTCCCTTTTGACCCAGACATACCGCTCCTGGGAATATACCCTGGGAAGCCAAAAACACAGTGGAAACACAATCCGCACTTCTATTTTCATAGCAGCACTATTCACAATAGCCAGAACCTGGAAACAACCAGTATGCCCGAGAACTTATGACTGGATAAAGAAACTGGGCTACATCTACACAATGGAATACTATGCAGCTGTTAGGAAAAATGAAGTTGTGAAATTTGCCTATAAATGGATGGACATGGAAAGGATCATGTTGAGTGAAATTAGTCAGAAGGAAAGAGAGAGACATAGAATGACTGCATTTATTTACATGACATATATATGTATATATATACATATATATACATATTATGACACCAAAATCCAGCGTCAGGCAAAACGTGGATCAGGAGGTCTTACCAAAAGTGGAAATTATTGCAAACGTGTGGGAGTCAGAGGTTAGGTAAGACAGAGAAGGGAACATGTGTAAATAAATGCCGAAAGGGTTAATACCAACCTAGAACTGAGCATTAAATACAGGCAAAAAATGCACATGATGGCCTCTAAGTATATGTAGTGCAACCTACAATGTGTAAGAGAAGGAAAAGAGAGAGAGGGAGAGAGAAAAGAGATAAAGAACCTGTCATTTAGGCAGGCTATGGGAGGGGGAGGGAATTGGGGACATTGGTGGTGGGAAATGTGCACTGGTGGAGGGATGGGTGCTGGATTGTATGACTGAAACCCAATCATGAACATAGTTTTAATTGTATAATTCACCGTGTTATAATAAAGTAAAAATTTTAAAAAAGAAAAAAATGGGGAGAAGAAATGAACAGAAACTTCGACATGAAAGAAATTTGAATGGCCAATAGGCATGAAAAATATGCTCATCATCTAATCATCCGAAAGATGCAAATCAAAACAATAATAAGATATCATCTCACCACAGAGATTGGCGCATATCCAAAAGAGCAAAAACAACAAGTGCTGGCATGGATGCAGGGAAAAGGGGATTCTCATCCATTGTTGGTGGGAATGTCGACTGGTGCAGTCTTTTAGGAAAACAATATAGACATTCCTCCAAAGACTAGAAATTGAGCTCCCATTTGACCCAGCCATGCCACTCCTGGGAATATATCCTGGGAAGCCAGAAACACACAGCAGAAACACCATCCCCACTTTTATTTTCATAGCAGCACTATTCACAGTAGCCAGAACCTGGAAACAACCAGTATGCCCGAGAACTGATGACTGGATAAAGAAACTTTGGTACATCTACACAATGAAATACTATGCAGCTGTTAGGAAAATGAAGTTATGAAATTTGCCTATAAATGGATGGATATGGAAAGAATCATGTTGTGTGAAATTAGCCAGAAGGAAAAAGACAGATATAGAATGACTGCATTTATTTGTGTTTTATATATGTATATACATATATATGTATATACATAGTATGATACCAATATCCAAGGTCTGGCAAAACATGGATCAGGAGGTCTTGTTAAAGATGGAATCTACCACAAAAGGGTGGGAGTCAGAGGTTAGGTAAGACAGAGAAGGGAACAGAGTGCTAATAATTGTCGAAAGTGATAATACCAGCCTAGATCTGAACATTGAATATAAGCAAAAAGATACACAAGATAACTTCTAAATGTATGTATTACAATCCACAATGTGTAAGAGAAGGAAGAAAGAAAAAGAGAGAGAAAAAGAGAAAAGAGATAAAGAACCTGCCATAGATGCAGGCTAGGGGAGGAGGGAGGGAATTGAGGACATTGGTGGTGGGAAATGGGCACTGGTGGAGGGATGGGTGCTGGAACACTGTATGACCGAAACCCAAACATGAGCATCTTTGTAATTGTATGCCTCACTTTGGTATAATAAAATATTTTTTTTAAATGTCGGGTACCTTTCAGTACCAGAAAGGGCACCTATGTTGATTTGTAATGTCTCTGAAGGTATGAGTTTTGATTGAGTGGATAAAGTAGGATCTGGTTTCTCCAGTGTCATTTTTCTCCATTTTTCTCCACTTTTCTTTCACTTATAATGAACATATATCTTGTCCTAGATGGGAGGATGTATTTATACTGTGCAGCAGATAACTATTTCTCTCCTCACTTTTTGCCATTTCTTTTAGAATTCAAAGATAGATTCTCCGCCTAGTAATTATTACTCTAGTGCTGCCCTAGTGTTGATTGTTTTTCTTCCCCTCCATCCCTCACAGAGACATGCGGGAGTAGGTAAGCATCTATCCCAAACAAAGGTTTAATATAGTTCCATTCTCTTCCTAGCAGCAGCTTCTAAAATCTGGGGCCAGAATGATAGTAGCAGGTAGAGGGCATTTGCCTTGCACACAGCCTACCTGGGTTCAATCTCCAGCATACTATATGTAATTCCTGAGTGCAGAGCCAGGTGTAACTCCTGAGTATCTCCAGATGTGACCCAAAGCAAAACAAGCAATCAAAAAATAAATGAATGAATGAATGAACGAATGAATGAATCAATGAATGAATGAATGAATGAATCTATGTCTGGGTATCTATTTCCCAATGAGATTTCTCAAAATATAAGTTTGATATTGTTAATACAAATGTTAAAGGCAACCACAAGCATGAAATGCAAGCAAAATATTTTAAGCAGTGAGATGTATGAAGAAAGTAAAGTATTGATGTTTTAATGTCATCGACAGTTCTGCTGTGTTTTCCTTTTGTACCTGATAGATTCAGGTATGATATTTTATATCGAGGTCTTTAATCCGTTTTGATTTGACATTTGTGCATTAGAGATCTGAGTTGTTGTTGTTGTTGTTGTTTTGAATGTGGCCAACCAGTTTTCCTAACATCAGATTCCAAAGAGACTTGTCCACTTCATATTTTTGCCCCTTTATCAATAATTACTAATCATATATCCCAGAGTCTCTCTCTGAATTTTAGTTTTAGTCCATTGATGATATTAGGGTCTGTCCTTATTCCCAGTACCATGCTGCTTTATCTACTACCTGTGTTAGTAATTAGATGGTTGAAGTTAATACATTTTAAGTATAGTACAGTTTGAAGTGGGGAAAAGTTATGTCTACCATCTTTTCACCAAGGATTTTTTAGCCCTTCAGGAGAGTTATTGTTCCATATGAATTCAGGAGTGTTTGATCTATTTCTTTGAAAAATCTTATGGGTATACTTATAGAAATTGCATTGAATCTGAATAATGCTTTAGGGATTATTGCCATTTGGAATCCATCTCCATTTCCTCATATCCTCTTTTAGTTCTTGAAGTTGTATTTTGTAATTTTCTTCGCATAGGTCTTTCACCTGTTTAGTTACACCGATTCCTAGGTACTTAATTTTCTGAGGCACACTTGTGAATGGGATTTTTACAAAATCTGTCTTCTATTTTGTTATTTTCATACAGGAAAGCCATGAATGTTAATTTTGTATGTTAATTTTGTAGCCTACTGCTATACTATACAAATCTATTGTTTCTAGATTTTTTATAGTCATCATGTTTTTCTAACATAGTAACATGTGATCTGCAAATAGTGAAAACTTGACTTCTTCCTTTCTTATCTGGATACCCTTAATATCTTTTTCCTTAATATCTTACCTTATTGCTATGGAAATTTCCTCCAGTAATATATTGAAGTAGTGAAAGTCATCAGACTTGTCTTCTCCCTGATGACAAAGCCTCCCTGACAGAAGGCTCTTAGTTTTTCCCTATTGAATATATTTGCTGTGGGTTTGTGATGGCTTTGACTCTGTTGAGAAAGTTCCTTCAACTTCAATTTATTGAGTTTTTTTTATCATGAATGGTTGGAGTTTAGTACATTTTTAAAATGCCATTTTTGTATCTCCACTTGAGAGTATTTGAGTGTCTAATGACTGGAAACATTCTTCAGAAGATATACTAGCTTATCCTCAAAACCAAATAAAGTTACACTGAAGATTCAAGTATTACTAAAAGAAATAGAAGACAAAAAAGGGAACAAAAGGAATTCATGAATTGGAAGAACAAATATTACTAACATGGCCATCTTACCTAAAGCAATCTACAAATTTAACACATTGTTTATTCGTGTTATTGTTTTGGGGCCACAGCCAGCAGTGCTCAGGGTTTACTCCTGGCTCTGCACTCAGAAATCGCACCTGGTAGTGCTCAAGGAAATATATGGGGTGCCAAGGATTGAACCTAGATCGACTGGATGCAAGACAAACATACTATTCACTATACTATTGCTCTGCCTCCCCTAAATTTAATATGTCCTTAAGAAAAATAGAACAGTCCCAAATTTAATATAGAAACCTGTAAAGAGCAAAATAATTCCAAGGAAAAGAAGAAAATTCCATGAAAAAAGGAAGTATTATACTTCATGACTTATTACAAAGCAATCATAACTGAAACAGGATGAGGGACCAAAAGATAGTGGGCAGGCCATTTGCCTTGCATATGGTGAACTCAGTTCAATCCCATATGATCTCTCAAGCACCACTAGGAGTGATCTCTGAGTGCAGGCAGAACCAGGAGTAATCTTTGAGCACCAGATATGATACCCCACCGAAACACACACTTGTCACTTGTCAGTTGTCTTCCCATTGTTCATTGATTTGCTTGAGCAGGCACCAGTAATGTCTCCATTTGTTGGAACAAGGTCCATTATTGTTACTGTTTTTGGCATATCGAATACACCATGGTGGCTTGCCAGGCTCTGCCGTGGCTCTGGGTTCATCCCAGGGGCCCAGTCTTTTTCTCTGTCAGACCATCAACTATCCAGGGCCCACAGGGCTGAGCCCTGGGTGTAGACAAGCCTGTCTCCTGTCTGCCACCTGCTGACACAGCCAGGCACCACAGTCACACCTGCAACACCTTGAGAGGCAGGTCCAAACACACAAAGAGACACTTTTTTAAAAACAAAAATTTTATTGAATCACTGTGAGGTAGACCATTTTACAAAGCTATTCAGGATTGGGTTTCAATCATATAATGTTCCAACACCCATCCCTCACCAGTGTACATTTTTTTTTTGCTTTTTTGGGTCACACCCGCGATGCTCAGGGGTTACTCCTGGCTATGCACTCAGGAATTACTCCTGGCGTAGCTCAGGGGACCATATGGGATGCCGGGGATCGAACCTGGGCCGGCATGGGCCGGCCACGTGAAAGGCAAACGCCCTACCCGCTGGGCTATCGCTCCGGCCCCCACCAGTGTACATTTCCATCACACCACTATCCCGTTTCCTTCTGCCCTCCCCCACTTCTGCAGAAAGCGATTTCTTCTCTCTCTCTCTCTCTCTCTCTCTCTCTCTCTCTCTGCTTTTGCACATTATGGTTTGCAATACAATTCGGAAAGGTTATCAAGTATATCCCTTTACCTACTTTCAACACTCAGTTCTTGTCCAGCATTATCATTTCCAACTATTATTATCATAGAGGTCCCTTCTCTATCTTACCTAACCTCTGCCCCACACACTTGTGGCAGATTTCAACCACTGATGAGTCGTCCTGCTTGCTGTTTTCCCTGGCAGTCTTATATTAATATAGGTATTAACATTAAATACATTAAATATTATTACTAGTATTAATGCTAATACTATTATTAGTATATCATAATATATAAATTCATTAGTACTAAATGGTATTAGAACCTAATGCTAATACTAATCACTTGATCACTTGATCACTTGATCACTTGACATCCGGTTATTCATCAATTTGCTCGAGCGGGCGACAGTAACATTTCCATTTGACCCTATCATGTGCCAGTGTAGCCCAATGGCATCTGGTTGCTTCAGGAATACGAAGAGCCTCAAACTGTTCCTTCAGGGTCTTGACGAAGAAGTCTGACCATCTTGTAGGTGGGCAGCCACGTGATCTTTTGACATCCCATGGGATCTAGTCGGTAATGGCTCTAGTCCAGCGGTCATCTCCAAATCGCATTACATGTCCAGCCCATCTGATTTTCAATGCCTTGGCAAACGAGACAGCATCTCTGACTCTGGAACAGTGACGGAGGTTGGAGCCCCCATTCCCGGGGAGACCCTGGCGGGCCTAAGACCCGGCCCACTGGGCAACACGATTACCGACAACTGGCGGTCATCTTTCTTTACCATCTTTACCGCCGCCATGTTCACTGCTCTCATCAAGGACCGCCAGTGGGGCGACCGGGGCACAGGCCATGTGTCCTCCGGCTACATGGAGTGGCTGAAGGGTATGTCCTGATTGTCAGGGCGGAGAGCGACATCACACTCAGGGATGCTCAGGGGTTACTCCTGGCTCCGCACTCAGGAATTACTCCTGGCAGTGATTATCCCAGCAAGCTACTAAGAGTATACCACCCACACGGCAGAGCCTGGCAAGCTGCCCAAAGCGTAGTCAATATGCCAAAACCAGTAATTAAAAAATGTTCATCTTCTTAACCCTGGCAGAGCCCTCAATACGGCAGCTAATACTAATATAAAAAATACCACAAATAAATGCAGTCATTCTATATCTGTCCCTCTCCTTCTGACTCATTTCACTCAGAATGATACTCTCCAGGTCCATCCAGTTATAGGCAAATTTCATGACTTTATTTTTACTAACAGGTGCTTAGTATTCCATAGTGTAGATGCACCATAGTTTATCCATAGTTTCTTTATCTGAGTTCTTGGGCACTCAGGTTGTTTCCAAATTCTGGCAATTGTGGGTGGTGATGCAGTGAACATAGAAGTACAGATGGTGTTATTGCTGTGTGTTTTTGGGTCCCCAGGATATATTTCCAGAAGTGATATTTCTGGTCAAATGGGAGCTCAGTTTCTAGTTTTTTTTTGGAGGAATGTCCATATTGTTTATAAAAAAAAAGTTGGCCCAATCTGCATTCCTACCAATAGTAAATGAGAGTCCCTTTCTCCCACATCTGCACCAGCACTGGTTGTTCTTGCTCTTTTGGATGTGTGTCAGTCTCTGTGGTGTGAGATGATATCTCATTGTTGTTTTGATTTGTATGTCCCTGAAGATTAGTGATGAAGAGCATTTTTAACATGCATTTTAGCTATTTGGATTTCTTCTTCAAGGAAGATTCTATTCATTTCTTCTCCCCAGTTTCTGGCAGGGTTGGATGTTCTTTCTAGTGAAGTTCTACCAGTGCCTGATATATCTTGGATAATAACCCCTTAATAGCCAGGTGAGTATTGGGTGAATAATTTTACCCATTCCATGGATTATCTTTGTATCTTGATCACTGTTTCTTTTCTCAAAAACTTCTGTATTACATAGTTTCACGTAGTCCCATATGTTTATCTTTGCTTCCACTGGCTTGGTCAGTAGTGCTTCACCTTTGAAGATGCCTTTAGAGTCAATGTCATGGAGAGTTTTGCCTATGTTTCTTCCGTGTACCTTAAGAATTCAGGTCTGAGAATCTGTAAACAACCTAAGTGCCCGAGAACAGAGTACTGGCTAAAGAAACTGTGATACATCTACACTATGGAATACTATGCAGCTGTCAGAAAAGACGAAATTATGAAATTTACCTGCAAATAGATGGACATGGAGACTATCATGCTGAGTGAAATTAGTCAGAAGGAAAAGGACAGATATAGAATGACTGCATTCATTAATGGGATATAAATAGATACCAGAGTTTTACTAAGTGTGGGAAATGGTAATGTCAGACTAGAACTCACCATGGAATATACACAAAGAGACTTAAATGATAAACTCTAAATATCTGCAGGGATAGCCAAAATATGTAAAAAGAAGAGGGAGAGAGATGCAGAGACAGAGACAGAGAGAAAGAAAGGAAATGGGGGTACCTGCTATTGAGGCAGCCTGGGGATAGGTGGGAGAGGGTATGGGTACATTGGTGGTGGGAATGGGGCACTGGTGGAGGGATGGGTGCTGGAATACTGTGTTACCAAGAACCAATTATTAACACCCTTGTAATGTATGTCTCACGTGGTATAATACAAATTTTAAAAAAAAAAAATAAAAAACAAATTAATAAATAAAAAAGATACATAAAACCTCTAAATGTATATATTGCAATCCATAATGTGTAAGAGAAGATGAGAGAAAGAGATAAAGAGATAAAGAACCTGACATAAAGGCAGGCTAGGGGGAGGGAGGGAATCGGGGACATTGGTGGTGGGAAATGGGCACTGATGGAGGGATGGGTGCTGGAACACTGTATGACCGAAACCCAAACATGAACATCTTTGTAATTGTATATCTCATGGTGGTATGATAAAATATTTCATTTGGTTTTTTTTTTTTTTTTGGGTCACACCCGGCGATACTCAGGGGTTTCTCCTGGCTCTGCACTCAGGAATTACTCCTGGTGGTGCTCAGGGGACCATATGGGATGCTGGGGATGGAACCCAGGCTGGCATAGGCTGGCCGCATGCAAGGCAAATGCCCTACCCGCTGGACTATCACTCTGGCCCTATTTTAAAAAAAAAAAAAAGAATTCAAGTCTGATGTTGAGGTCTTTAATCCATTTTGTTTTTGGAGTCTTTTTTTTTTTGTTTTGTTTTTGTTTTGCTTTGCTCTTTTGGTTACATCTGGTGATGCTCAGGGGTTACTCCTGACTCTGCACTCAGGAATTACTCCTGGCGGTGCTTAGGGAACCATATGGAATGCTGGGTATTGAATCCGGGTCAGCTGCATGCAAGGCAAATGCCCTGCCTGCTGTGCTATCACTGCAGCCCCAATCCATTTTGATATGACTTTTGCGCATGGCATTAGAGAGAGGTCTGAGTTCTTTTTTTTGTATGCTGCTGTCCATTTTCCCCAACACCACTTCCTAAAGAGGTTTTCCTTGTTCTACTTTATATTCCTTGCTCCCTTATCAAAGATTAAATGATCATGTGGGGGAGGGGGGGAATCTGAGGACACTGGTGGTAGGAAATGTTCACTGGTGGAGGGATGGGTGCTGGAACACTGTATGACTAAACACAATCATGAATATCTTTGTAATTGTATAAATCACTGTGGTATAATTAAATAAAAAATTAAAAAGATGATCATGTATTTGAGGGTGTGATACACACATTTAAA
>JAJIBD010009545.1:0-31305 GCA_021461705.1 Cryptotis parvus
CTTCCTTCCTTCCTTCCTTCCTTCCTTCCTTCCTTCTTTTTTGATGCTCTGGGGACACTCCTGCTTCTGCACTCAGGAATCACTCTGGCTGTGCTCAGGGACCACTAGATGCCAGGGGATTGAACCAAGGTCAGCTGCAAGCAAGGCAAAGACACTACCTGCTGTACTATTGCTCTGCCCCCTCGAGTCTGATATTTTAATGCTCTCATTTAGGATTGCAGAACTTTCCTATACATCATTGCATTTAACATGATCTAATGAATGTGATGTTTAGTTTTATGTGTCAGCCTGACTGGGTTAAGGGGTTTTCACAGAGCTGGTAGACATCATTTCTGGGTGTGTCTATTAGATTTTCTTGAAGTTATTGGCATTTAGATTGGTAGACAAAAAAGAATAGCCTTCACCAATGCGAGAAGCTATTATAAGATCCACTTAGGGTCTGATAAGAACAAAGGGCAGAGAAGGTGAATCTGCACTGTGCTGAAGTTAGCCATCAACCCTTTCCTGTCCTATGACATTACATCATGGGAACATACAGGAGGGCCAACATCAGTGAGCAATAGGCCCTTCTTGGGATCTCTGCCAACTTTCTTGGTTCTCCAGTTTTCAGACAGCAGATTCTGGAAGTGTTCACTTTTAAAAATAACAAACCCAAGCTGTAGAACAAATGGCCTCCCTAACATACATCTATTGGTTCTGTTACACTGGAGAATCCTAACAAAATGAGTTTTAGGACTATTCATGTAAACCCTTTCTGTGCAGAAATAAGCCAAAAATAAAAAGTTGCACTGAAAGACACACAAGTTGCTGAAAGTCCAGGGATATTTTACTACAAACAAAATTTGGATAGAGACTGTATGACAGATTGTATGACTCATAATTGATTGAACGGTATGACTGTACATAGCTGTTGCAGTTAAACAACCATTAATTGATTACTTTCTGGCTGATGAGTGTAGCCTTGAGGTTGTATGTGGGAGCATTTTACATAGCAGAAAGATGGGTACTATTGCTAGTAGTTACTTCACTGTATTTATTCTCTCTAATCCTTAGCTTCATCTCACTCGCCCAGAAACTAGGTCCAGAGCAAGTTGAGATTGTGTTCCTTTTGTCAGTCTATGGGTTGCTGGGGAGGAATGATCTTCCTCTACTCTTCTGTCCTTTGGCTGGCACACAACAGATTAATAATAATTGTTTTAATGGTAAAACCAGCCTAGAACTGGGCGTTGAATGAGGCAAAGGGTTATCCATGATAACCCCTAAATGTATGTATTGCAAGCCACACCGTATAAGAGGAGAGAGAGAGAGAGAGAGGGAAGAGAGGAGAGAGAGAGAGAGAGAGAGAGAGAGAGAGAGAGAGAGAGAGAGAGAGAGAGAGAGAGAGAGAGAGAGGCAAAATGCCTGCCATGGGGGGGAGAAATCAGTCAGGAAACATTGGTGGGTGGGAAACGGGCACTGGTGGAGGGATGGGTGCTGAAACACTGTATGACTGAAACCTCATCATGAGCAGTTTTGTAACTATATCTCACGACAGTATAAAATTAAAGAATAAAATAAAAGAAAAAATAAAGGAGTAAAAGCAATTTAGTTCATGCATGTGGTGATGCATACATGTGGTGTTTTGACTGAGTCTTACAATATTTTGCCAGTCTTCATACAAAGATGCTTTTGCCCTAACTTTTTAGTGGTTAAGGACTTATTTGATAACATTGGGAGATAAAATAACGCCTAATTGAAAACTGTGTCCACTTTTTTTTTGGGGGATGCGGGGCACATTTGTTGGTGCTTAGGGTTTATTCCTGGCTCCTCACTCAGGGATCACTCCTGGGGAGGCTTGGAACCCTATGCCTGTGATCTAAGAGGGATCTGTCACATGAGGAGGAAATGTCTCACTCCTTTACTATCTTTCCAGCTTTGGGCCTGTTTTAACATTGTGACTTAGCCGAATAATGAGCAAGCTGCGGGGGCTGGGGACTGTTCAGGGCTGGGGCTTCTGGGTACCTCTTTGCCTGGCTTGTGAGCAACAGGCCCTTAGCAGCCAGCACACACACTTCAGAAGAGAGCACGAACCCTGAGAACATGAGCATTTCCAAACATCCGCTCTAGTATTTACAAGACACTCTTCTCAACTACCATGTTTGAGCTACTCGCTTTTGTAGCTGAGCGGGTGCTCAACACTTTTCAAAAGCTCCAGGGGCCGGAGCGACAGCACAGCTACAGCGGGTTGGGCGTTTTCCTTGCACGCTGCGGACCCAGGTTCGATCCCCGGCATCCCATAAGGTCCCCTGAGCACCGCCAGGAGTGATTCCTGAGTGAAGAGCCAGGAGTAAGCCCCTGAGCATCGCCGGGTGTGGCCCAAAAAGGCTCCAATCTCTCTTGGAACCACTTGGCTTTCACCAGCGCCCAGGCTCGCCCACTTGCGCCACGTGCTCTTATGCCTAGGCCACGCCCCCTTCTCGCGAGACTGTCACATGACCCTCCCCTCCCAGGGTGGGCGCGTTGGCGCTGCAGTCGCTGCTCTAGTGTCTGCAACGCGAAACCTTCCAGCGGAGCCAGCGGGAGGAGGTCCGAGACAGGTGGGCTTGGGGAGGTTTTGAAAGGGTTGTAGGTTGTTGGACGGTCTGCGAATCTACACCAGTGACGTGAGCTCGCAGGTGGAACCACCTCGCTGCTTTGCCCTGTGCCGGGGGCTTCTCGAAGGTTCGGAGCTTTCCGATTTTTCCTGCTTTTGATTGCTCCTACTGTGTTAGATTTTCTGAACGTAAAATCGTGCTTCTTTAGCCCCAGCTTGAAACTATGAAAATCAATTCACAACAAGCCCCGCCCTGGGCCTTTCTTTCATCCCGCTAACCTCCTAGTGTGCCCCCTGGCCGAATGTTTGAGGGTCTCCCCAGACTCTTGCATCAGAAGATGCACATGTTAAGGGTGGGGTTGGGGAACTGCTCAGAGGTGATCCCTATTCGGTTCAGCATTCCCACCCCAGCTGCCTGCCTCGCTGGTTCCCAAGCCCCAGAGGCACCCACAAGGTCCCCCACCCAGAGGAAACGCGTCTGCTCAGTAACTAATCCCGCTCCCGAGAAATGATAAAGTCGGGCTGTTTAATTATTCACGGATCAGCACCAATTACATGCTAGTCATCATTATTATAGTTGCTGAGGACACTGCAGTGAATAAACGGGACAAAAATCCGTGTTCATGACACTTGTGTGTTACGGAACATTATCCTGTATTTGGTTTGTATTAGCAGTTTAAATTCGATGCAAATGGCTGCTGCTTCCTTGTCCTGATGGCTGACACCCAGGCCACGAGCAGTCTTGTGCTGACAGTCCCCTGCCTTTCCACCTTGTGCTTCCACCCCTTGGGCTCCACCCCTATACTGAAAATGGCTGTGGGGGCTTCACTTTTTAGGATGCGCCGCGAGGGCGGGGTTAAATTCTGAAGGTTGATGCGTTTACTCGTTTAGGGTTGTTAATAATGTATACAACTAATTTATTAAAAAATCGGTTTCAAATTTAGTATGCCCACTTTCATCTCTTTATGGCATTGTAAAGGGATTTTTTCTTTTCCTTCCTCCTCTTCCACTTTTTGCCCCCATTTATGCAGGTGACCCTGTGGTGCTTGGGAGGTCATGGAACCTGGTGCCCTCTGGGTTCTGCCCCTGGAACTATGTGGTCCAGAAATCCCTTTAGAGCTAAGTCCTTGCCCCTGAAAGAGCTATTCTTTATAAATAGGAAAATTCTTTATAAGTAGGAAAAGTAATGTTGAGCCAGGGGGAGAGAAAGCTCAAAGAGTAGAACCCCTGATTCAGTCCCAGGTGGGCCCCTGAGCACCTGGATTGACTCTCCCAGGCACGAGAGAGGACATCACAAAATCTGAAATAAGGAAATCCAAGCTCACTCACAGACTTGCACAAAGAGTCTTCCATAGGAAAGGATATTAGTGTTTCTTTTATGAAGGTTGGTGTAATACTTTGTAAATATTGGTAGGTATATTTTAAGATATCACCCTGACCTGTCTAAATAAATGTAGTAGCAAGCAGTAGTATATGGATGTAATGGAAATGTTTCTGTGTATAAGTACTTCAACACATATTTAACTCAATCTTTTTAATAATTACTTATTTATGTGTCTACAGTGTGGTTTTCTTTTAAAATTTTAGTTCTCATATGAAAATAACCTAGTCCAAATTTTATCCTTTAGGCTGAAATTTTTTCATGTACAGTTTTAATGATATTTTTTAGGTTTCTGATGGCTATCATATATACTTATTTCAGTTGCAAGAGAGAAGAATGGGGAAAGATATGAGTATTTGGGTGTGGTGTTCAGCTAGAACTATAAAAGGCCTGTAAAGACAGACACAAAATTATTTTTCTCAGCTCATTTCCTCCAGCCTTGCAGTTATCTGGAATGCCTTTATCACTGCAGGAACTGGTCCTCTTTGTGTCAGCAAGAATAAAGAGTTCCTTCCAGTGCAAGGAGACAGCTGCAGTGCAGAAAAGGGCTGAGCACTTGGTTTTGCATAAGGGACCTAGATTCAATTCCTGGTACCACAAAGACCCCTTAATCCCGGATCCAGGAATAGCTGTTGAGTACTGTCTGATGTGATCCCAACCCCCCAAACACACACACACACACACACACACACACCTTAGAGATTAGTTTTAGCTAATTATTGTGATGCATACAATGTTTTTTTCTGAGGCTCTTGAGAGAAGGAATTGAGGCCTCCATTATATATTTTCTCCATCCCTGCTCACATAGTGAATAAATTATGAAATAGAAGTAGTTTCTCATCAGAAAATTGTAATTTTTAAAGATTGTTAATCTTTGGTCTCTCTTTTTTTTTTGGGTCACACCCGACAATGCTCAGGGGTTATTCCTGGCTCTGCACTCAGGAATTACTCCTGGCTGTGCCTCGGGGACCATATGGGATGCCAGGGATTGAACCCGGGTTGGCCACATGCAAGGCAAAAGCCCTACCCACTGGACTGTTGCTCCAGCCCAATCTTTTTTTTTTTAATTAAACATTTTATTATTCCACCGTGAGATATACAATTACAACGTTGTTCATGTTTGGAGGTTTCAGTCACATAGTGTTCCAGCACCCGCCCTCCACCAGTGCCCATTTCCCACCACCAATGTCCCCAATTCCCTCCCCTTCCATAGCCTGCCTAAATGACAGGTTCTTTATTTCTTTTCTTTCTCCCTCTCTCTCTCCCTTCCTTCTCCTACACATTGTGGGTTGCACTACATACACTTGGAAGCCATCATGTGCATTTTTTTTGCCTGTATTCAATGCTCAGTTCTATGTTGGTATCAGCCCTTTTGACATTTATTCACACATGTTCCCTTCTCTGTCTTACCTAACCTCTGACTCCCTCACGTTTGCGGTAATTTCCACTTTTGGTAAGACCACCCGATATATTTATGTCATGCAAATAAATGCAGTCATTCTATGTCTCTTTCCTTCAGACTAATTTCACTCAACATGATCCTTTCCATGTCTATCCATTTATAGGCAAATTTCATAACTTCATTTTTCCTAACAGCTGCATACTATTCCATTGTGTAGATGTACCACAGTTTCTTTATCCAGTCATTAGTTCTCGGGCATACTGGTTGTTTCCAGATTCTGTCCAGCCCAATCTTTGATCTCTTATACTGAGAAAGATTTCTCTTAGTTTTAGTTCTGGCAGTTACTTGGCCAAACTTGAAACTTTTCTGTCTGCGTATTTTTTTGTCTGGTTGTAATTTTAAAATGTAGCTGTAACTGCATGTCCCCACCCCCAAATAAAAACAATGCATGAGTCCCTTATAGAACTGCTTGATGGCTGAGGCTTATTATTAGTGAATGGAGATAAATAACATTTAAAATGATAATTATTGAGATAACTAGTTTACAGTTGTGTTAATGTTTGTGCTTTTGGTGCACAAAATGACCATTGTCTTTAAGTCACTTGTAGTTGGCTTCTATCCTTTACTGTCCTTCATTTTCCTTCATTTCTACCCTTTGGTAACCTAGATGCTGTTGTCAGAATTCGAAAAACATTCCTGAGGGAGAAAAAGAAAACCAACCATGAGTTCCTTTTGGAGCCACACAAGGTAAAATGAAATGTACCTCCAATCTTACATTCTCGTGTGACTTTAATAAGGGAGTCATCATTTCTGAAATTATAGCTTGATTTGTACTTAAAAAAGTAAACATTTAATTTCTCCAAAGACATTTGGGAAGATGAGATTTTAAGTTCCTCTATCTAAAGACATACCCTTGTTTATATATTTATATGACTAATTTGTGTGCCTTACCATGAATTATTTCTCTAATTCTTCCATGTAGACATATACATTCATGTAAATTCAAATTTTTCCATAAGGAACAGAGGAAGTCTTACAATGAAAAGCAACATTTTTAATGGCTCCATGCCAAGGTACAAGGTTCTTGTACTTTTCCAGTTGATTTATCTTATTGATCCAATGTCAGGCAAATTCTTTTTATGAATTCCTGCATAATGTCCTACACAATTATAGCAACATTGTGACTCGAGCTTGGTGTGATTTCTAAACATTTCTTCCATATGCAGTGATAAAATGAGGACAATTACAGTTATTTTTTGGGGAATATCTTTGATAAACAAAATTTTTTTGGCTACACCAGGGTGTTCATGGCTTACTCTTGGCTCTGTGCTCAGGGATCACTCCTGACAGGAATCAGGAAGCCATCTTTGGTGTCAGAGGTTCAATCCATGTTGGCCGCGTGCAAGGCAAGCAGTGTTAAGGCACTGTGATTTACAGAGTTATTTGTAGTTGAGTTTCAGGCATACCAACACTAATCCTATCACCAGTGTCAGCTTCCCTCCATCAATGTACCTAGTTTATCTCCCAATAACCCTCTCCACCCCCCAGCATGCCTCTTGACAGGCACATTCTTAAATTTGTTTGTTGTAGTTTGGATTTCATGCTTTCAATTTTGTTGGTTCTGTGTTTCAGATATATAGATATACAACAGCTCTATACCATCAGTGTGTCGGAGGCCCTGCCCCAGTTACCTCCAGTCTGCCTATTCTTCCCGCTTGATTTCTTTCCTTGGTTATATTTCACAATAATTCTGGAGTCTAGGGACCTGGTAATCTATGTAGCTCCCTTTGTTAACTTGCATTCCCTTGTTCTGTTATTCTGTGTACCACAGATATGTGAGATTATTTGGTATTTGTTTTTCTCCTGTCTTTTGCTTAACAGAAGATCCTCCGGTTTCATCCAGGTTGAGTAAGAATGGCATGCTTTCATCCTTCTTGCAGCCTCATAGGATTTTATTGTGTGTATATACCACCCCCTAATGTATATTCCACCCTTAATTAGCCACTCATTCATTATTGAATACCTGGGTTGATTCCATATTCTAGTTATTATGTTAAGTATTACAATGAATATATATTTTTGAATGCTTATTTTTGTGCCCTGTGGGTAGATAACAAGAAGTGGAATTGCTGGGTTGTATAGCAACTCTGGTCTTCCTTTTCAGAGAAATCTCCATACTGTTTTCCATAACAGTTGGAAAAACCCAGTTTGGTACTATTTTGGGATTTGCCCACATTTTGACTTAGTTTCTTTTGACTGTCTTCTGGAAAAGCTTGCATTCTGTTATTTGTGTTTTTCTTTCTCCCCTTCATGTTTCTTGAGTAAAGTAATTTTGCTTGAGTAAAGTAAAGTAATTTTTCTTAAGTATTTGTCTCCTTCCTAAAATTATTTTCTGCAAAGGTAGACTGTAGACCTAGTAACCTGGATGGCAGTCAGGACTGGCTTTTTCTTTTTACTGGGAAGAGCCATTTTTCACTCTACCATGAGGCCGTGGCTCTCCAGAAATCAGGCAGTAAAGACTAGCTCCTGTGCCCTACAGATCAAGAAGATTTCAGGTACAGCTTGATGGCTGCCTACTGGGGCTAGTGGGATGTTAATATCATGCTAAACAGGTCCTTGTGCCACACTTTGAGTAATGTACAACCATTCAGGCACTCCCTTAGAGATACTGAGGTAACTTAACAGGAGGTCAGTAGCACTCCCTTTCCAGTCTGCTACCTCCTCTGAAACCCATTTCACATAAGTAATCTACAGTAAAACCATAGGTATCCCATACCTACATTATTACTAAGAGACAAAATATCACAAAGTCAGATTTGCTTTAAGTGGTATATGAAATTTTTAATAGAAAATTTAAACATAGCTACCAGTGGCTTCCCATTGACTATACCCAGGGTGGGGAGAGAAGACAACAAATATCAGACAGTTTAAATACACAACTTCTACCAGAAATAGTCTCATGCTGAAGACTAAAATGTTGAACCAAGATCTAGAACTTAGTCTATAGAAGCAGTTCTAAAGTGGGTATTGACTACAGAAATGAAAAATAAATGTCATTGTTGTAAAGAAACTGCACTTCATTGTCAGAAGAGGGCAATCTTGATTTAGAAATCCTAAAATCTAACCAGAAAAATTACTTAACTCTATGGTAAACAAGATGAAAGTGAAAATATTTCAGTTGATGAATATTGCATCACTTGATCACTTGATCACTTGACATCCTGTTATTCATTGATTTGCTCGAGCGGGCGCCAGTAACATTTCCATTTGACCCTATCACGTGCCAGTGTAGCCCACTGGCATCTGGTAGCTTCAGGAATCCGAAGAGCCTCAAACCGTTCATTCAGGATCTTGATGAAGAAGTCTGACCATCTTGTAGGTGGGTGGCCACATGATCTTTTGCCATCCTGTGGGATCCAGTTGGTAACGGCTGTAGTCCAGCGGTCATCTCCAAATCGCATTACATGTCCAGGCCATCTGATTTTCGATGCCTTGTCAAACGAGACAGCGTCCCTGACTCTGGAACAGCAACGGAGGTCGGAACTCCGGATTCCTTCTCTCACTTGAGTGAGGCGTGATATTCCAAGCATGGCTCTTTAGATTCCTCTTTGGGAGACCCGAATAGCATTCTCATCCTACTTTCGTAGGGCCCAGGTCTCTGAGGTGTATGTTAATGCAGGGAAAACGGTGGAGTTGAAGAGATGTGCCCAGAGCTGGAGGGTTGTTTGTCTTTTTTAACTATTTCTTTGATGCTTTTGAAGGCATTCCATGCTGCTCTCCTCCTCCTGCACAGCTCAGGTTTTATGTCGTTCATCATGTTGACTTCTCGACCTAGGTACACATAACTGCTGCATTCAGAGATGTTTGTTCCATTGAGAGTGAATGGGGCCTCTGAAACTAGTTTATTTTTCATGAACATAGTTTTGTTGAGATTCAGCTGTAGACCTATCTTTCCACATTCTCTGTCGAAGTCAGCTAGCATTTATGCCACTTGGCTAATGTTTGGTGTTATTAGAACGATGTCATCAGTGAAGCAGAGGTGGTGTAGTTGCTGACTGTCTATCTTCACTCCCATTTCTTCCCATTCTAATTGTTGCATGATGTTCTCGAGAGTGGTGCTGAAGAGTTTTGGTGAAATGGTATCACCCTGCCGAACCCCTCTTTTGACATGGATGATCACTTCTTTGTAGAATGGTGAAATCCTGGTGGTGAATCTGTAATACAGCTCACAAAGGATCTTGATGTATTGGGTTTAAATGCCCTGTTTGGCTACGGCTTTGATGACCACTTCAGTCTCCACAGAATGAAAGGCTTTCTTTAAATAAATGAATGTGAGACAGAGCGGCATCTTGAACTCCCTACAAACTTCAATGAGCTTGGTTACCACATGGATATAGTAAATTGTGCTGAATCTTTTTGGAAGCCAGCTTTCTCACATGGTTGCCCTTCATCTAATGTTCTGCCAATCCTGTTCAGGATGACTCAAGTGAACAGCTTGTAGATGACAGACAACAGGCAGATGGGGCGATAGTTGCCAATGTCGTGAATGTCTCCCAAAACTCCAAACAGGATCGGACCACCATCTCCTTCATGCAAAATTCCACTTCACGCAATGGCGAGAAAAGTCTGCAAAGTTTAAGAAGAGAACTCCCAGAACGACCACCAACTGGGAACTCTTTGGCACCACTGTGGCAACATGGGAAGATACCATCATTGATGACATCAATGAAGAATACAACCGACTGTTGTATTCTTCTATACAACCGACTGGTTCAGCACTTCCATGATAGTGCAAAGAATGCCGAGAGAGAAAAGCCACAGAAGGACGCCTGTCTTCAAAAACTCTCGAGCTCATTTGCCAACATGGCAAGGTGCGAGCCTCAGGTGACCAAATGCTTAGATCCAAGCTTGCAAAGCAATTCAGAGAAGCAATAAAGGAAGACCTCAAAGAGAGAAGAGCAGAAATACTGGAAGATGCAGCAGAAGCTGGGAAAAGCATCCAAGCGCCTGCCTGTCCTTCGCCAACTATAAGATCAAGACGACTGCCCTCCATCGTTCTGATGGATCTGTCACATTTTCCAGAAAGGCAATGGAGAAGATTGTCCATGACTTCTACTCAGATCTCTTTGATAACCACGTCCACCTGCCCACATACCAAATTCCGCAGGATGGATATGTCGTTCCCAATGTTCTCCCTTCTGAAATCCAACATGCCATTTCATCGGTAAAGAAGGGAACAGCACCTGGCCCAGACAAACTCAGACCCGAACACCTGAAGAATCTGCCTTCAGCACTCATCAATACACTGGCTCGGCTCTTCACACGCTACCTGTCTGAATGCAAGGTGCCCTCCCATTGGAACAGCAGCAAGACAGTTCTACTGTTCAAGAAGGGAGACATCCATGACATTGGCAACTATCGCCCCATCTGCCTGTTGTCTGTCATGTACAAGCTGAATATTTCATCAACTGATGAAAATTCCTTCAATCAGTACTTTAAAAATCAGTCAATGGGGCTGGAGCGATAACTCAGCGGGTAGGGCCTCTGCCTTGCGTGGCTGGCCTGTGCCGGCCTGGGTTCGATCCCGGCATCCCATATGGTCCCCGAGCACCGCCAGGAGTAATTCCTGAGTTCAGAGCCAGGAGTAACCCCTGAGCATCGCTGGGTGTGACCCAAAAAGCAAAAAAAAAAAAAAATCAGTCAATAAGTTGTAACTGTAATGCAGTAAGTACTCTATGCTAAATTTATATCAAGCATATGGAGTTTTTTAAACTGTTAAGAATATAAAATTTAATCAGAAATGGTGAAAATGTAAGAAGTTTACTGAGGGGTGATTGCATTGTTAAAGAAATTTGAAGAAAACTGATCTCAGAAATAAAGATTAAATAATCAGTTTCAAATGTAGAGTAGGTTTTTTTTTTTTTTTTTGGTTTTGGGTGATGCAGGGGTTCAAAGCCTTTGCTACCTGAATAAAACCACACACTCAGCTTGTTACACTATTTCTCTGGTTCCTTGAGAATAGATTTAAACAACATTTTAACAGGAGCTATAACCAAGATAGCTTTTAATTAGTAAAAGCTATTTAAAAGACAATGAAAATCCAAATCAAGTATAATTGGAGTTACTGGGAAAAACAATTATAATGGTTCAGTACTAATACTTAGAGTTTTATCACTATTACACTGTCTTCCTGTTGTTCATCGATTTGCTTGAGCGGGAACCAGTAACATCTCCATATGTTTGTCACAAGCAAGTGTAGCCTGAGGACATCTGCTATCTACAGGGACAGGGAAGAGCCTCAAACTATTCTTCTGGTCATGGAATTGAGGTTCATAATTGTAACTAGTTTTTGGCATAACAAATAAAACACGGGTAGCTTGCCAGGCTCTGCCATGTAGGTGGTATACTCTCAGTAGAAGGCTCTCATCTCAAGCATTTACTGATGAAACGTAAAGGGGAAAGACCAGGTTTTTCTCCTCCTGGATGGTGCTCTGAGGAAATATGGAGTCTGGATGTTGAGAATGACTGACCACATGATGTGTGGGTTGCTCTGGCTGCTTGCTAGGCTTACTGGGATGACAGGTATCAGTTAGAACCTGTCTAGAACTGTATACAGTGTATAAATGTGAAAGATTCTGGGAAGGACCTTATCCTAAAATTAGTATTATCTAAGAGTATAATACCCATGGAGCTGTGGGTCTGGCGTGGGTGGGTCTCTCTTCTAGGGTAACTGGCATGGAGGTGGAGGAATGGGCGGAGCTCAAATATCCGCTACGAGTTCAGCCAGCGTGGTCCCTCCCCACACGTGTGAGCAAACCCTTGGAACAATGCTGGACTCGGCCAGGGGCTGGCGAGCCCCTTACCGGGAGGTCATCTCCATGGGTTGCTTTCACTTGGGGCTGGCCGAGCAGTGCAGCTGTGGGTCTGGAGTGGATGGGTCTGGATCTCTTCCAGGGTTGCAGAGGAGCTGTAGGTCTGGCGTGGATGGATCTCTCTTCCAGGGTAGCTGGCATGGAGGTGGAGGAAGAGGCGGAGCCCAAATCTCTGCTCTGAGTCTGGCCAGCTTGGTCCCTCCCCCCCACACATGTGAGCAAAGCCTTGGAGCAATGTTGGACTGAGATTAAAAATGGAATCTTGGAAGAGACCAACACGAATCTGTGAAAATTGATTTGAAACAATAAATCCTGTGACTTGTTCAAGTAAAATTGCTAGATTCTAGATATAGTATTAAATATACAGTTCTAAATTATTTTAAAGCACAGGAGAATGAAAATGCTTTTGTCATTGTCACACAGGAAAATGAATATTCATAGATTTGTCAAACTGAATCAAGGTATAATTGAGTAACATTACAAGAAGCTAAAAATGACACAGGATTATTTTCTAGACAAGTTATATCTTGAAATACTTGGGAAAAAGAAAATGAGAGGCATCACCCTTCCCAACTTCAAACTGTACTACAGAGTGGTAGTAGTTAAAACAGCATGATATTGGAATAAAAACAGACCTGTGGACCTATGAAATAGAATTGAGTAATATTGACACCCATCCTCAAATACATAACCATTTAATCTTTGATAAAGGAGCAAAAAATACGAAATGGAGCAAGGAAAGCCTCTTCAACAAGTGGTGCTGGGAAAACATGTAATAAATGAATTTGGACCTCTGTCTAACACCATGCACAAAAATCATATCAAAATGGGCTAAAAATCTCAATATCAGACCTGAATCCATAAAGTACATTGAAGAAAATATAGGAAAAACCCTCCATGACATTGAAGCTAAAGGCATCTTCAAAAAATGAAACACCACTAACAATGCAATTGGAAGCAAAGATAAACATATAGGACTACATGAAACTAAAAGCTTCTGCACCTCAAAAAGAAACAATGACCAAGATACAAAGAGAGTCCACAGAATGGGAAATAATATTCACCCAATACCCATCTGATAAGGGGTTAATATCCAGGATATATCAGGGATTGGTAGAACTTTACAAGAAAAAAATACCCAACCCCATAAAAAATGGGGAGAAGAAATGAACAGAAACTTTGAAAAGGAAGAAATTTGAATGGCCAAAAGGCATATGAAAAAATGCTCGTCATCACTAATCATCAGAAAGATGTCAATCAAAACAACAATGAGATATCATCTCACACCACAGAGACTGGTGCATATCCAGAAGAGCAAGAACAACAAGTGCTGGTGTGGATGCGGGGAGAAAGGGACTCTCATCCGCTGTTGGTGGGAATGTCTGTAGACTGGTCCAGCCCTTTTTGGAAAATATGGACATTACTCCAAAAAACTAGATATTGTGCTCCCATTTGACCCAGAAATACCACTCCTGGGAATATATCCTGGAGACCCAAAAACACACAGAAGAAACATTATCTGCACTTCGATGTTCATCGCAGCACTATTCATATTAGCCAGAATCTGGAAATAATCTGAATGCCCAAGAACAGAAGACTGGCTAAAGAAACTGTGGTACATCTACACAATGGAATACTATGCAGCTGTCAGAAAAAGACTAAGTCACGAAATTTACATGCAAATAGATGGGCCTGGAGGGTATCATGCTCAGTGAAATTAGACAGAAGGTAAAGACAGATATAGAATGACTGCATTCATTAGTGGTATGTAAATATATACTAGTGCTCTACTAATTATGGGAAATATTAGTACTACACTAGAACTGAATATTGAATATACACAAAGGGATTTACATGGTAATCCCTAAATATCTGTAGGGAAGCCACTGTGTGTGTGTGTGTGTGTGTGTGTGTGTGTGTGTGTGAAAGAGAGAGAGAGAAAGAGAAATAAGAGAAATAGTGCCTGCTAAAGAGGCAGACTGGAGGAAGAGGGAGGGAACTTGGGGATATTGGTTGTGGGAATGGGGTACTGGTGGAGGGACGGGTGCTGGAAAAATGTATGACTGCAACCCAATCACGAACATCTTTTTAATTGTATATTGCATGGTGGTATAATAAAAAAATTAACGAAAAAAAAAAACAAGTGCTGGTGTGGATGAGGGAAAAAGGGGACTCTTATCCACTGTTGGTGGGAATGTCGACTGGTACAGCCTTTATGGAAAACAATATGGACATTTCTCTAAAGACTAGAAATTGAGTTCCCATTTGACCCAGCCATACCACTCCTGGGAATATACCCTGGGAAGCCAAAACCACACAGCAGAAACACCATCTGCACTTTTATTTCCATAGCAGCACTATTCACAATAGCCAGAATCTGGAAACAACCAGAGTGCTTGAGAACTGATAATTGGATAAAGAAACTTTGGTACATCTATACAATGGAATACTATGCAGCTGTTAGGAAAAAATAAAGTGATGAAATTTGCCTATAAATGGATGAACTTGGAGAGGAGCATGTTGAGTGAAATTAGCCAGAAGGAAAAAGACAGATATAGAATGACTGCATTTATTTGCATGATATAAATTTATATGTATATATCACTTGTATCACTTGCCTATATATACATGTATATCTATCTATCTATCTATCTATCTATCTATCTATCTATCTATCTATCTATCTATCTATCTATCTATCTATCTATCTATCTATCTATCTATCTATCTATCTATCTATCTATCTATCTAATACTAATATCCAAAGTCAGGCAAAACATGGTTCAGGAGGTCTTGTCAACAGTTGGAATATACCACAAAGGTGTGGGAGTCAGGTTAGATAAGACAGAGAAAGGAACAGAGTGCTAATAATCGTTGAAAATGAGAATGCCAGCCTAGAACTGAGCATTGAATATAGGCAAAAAGATACACCCGATAGCCTCTAAATGTATGTAGGAGAAGGGAGACAGAGAGAGAGAGAGAGAGAAGAGATAAAAGAGCCTGCCATGGAGGCAGGCTAGTGGAGGGGGAGGAATTGGGGACATTGGTGGTGGGAAATGGGCACTGATGGAGGGGATGGGTGCTGGAACACCATATAACTGAAAATCAAACATGAACATCTTTGTAATTGTGTATCACGGCGGTATAATAAAATATTTAAAAAATAATAAAAACTAATAAAAAGTTATATCTTGAGTGCTGCATAAAAATGCCATAGTATTACATTGTGTAATACTTCATAGACATTGAAGAAATAGCTAAAAAAGACAAAGAACCTCCGGCTCCAGGCATATCTCTTTGACTCTACCGTTCTCCCTGCATTAACATATGCCTCAGAGACCTGGGCCCCACGAAAGCAGGATGAGAATGCTATTCAGGTCTCCCAGAGAGGAATCGAAAGAGCTATGCTTGGAATATCACGCCTCACTCAAGTGAGAGAAGGAATCCGGAGTTCCGACGTCCGTCGCTATTCCAGAATCAGGGATGCTGTCTCATTTGCCAAGGCATCGAAAATCAGATGGACTGGACATGTAATGTGATTTGGAGACAACCGCTGGACTAGAGCTGTTACCAACTGGATCCCATGGGATGTCAAAAGATCACGTGGCCACCCACCTACAAGATGGTCAGACTTCCTTGTCAAGACCCTGAAGGAACGGTTTGAGGCTCTTCATATTCCTGAATCAACCAGATGCCATTGGGCTACATTGGCACATGATAGGGTCCAATGGAAATGTTACTGGCGCCTGCTCAAGCAAATTAATGAATAACGGGATTCAAGTGATCAAGTGATTACATTGTGTAGATGTACCATAGTTTCTTTATCCAGTTCTCTGTTCTTGGGCACTCAGACTGTTTCCAGATTCTGACTATTTTCCGGCAATGAACATAGTAGGGCAGATAGCATTTCTGCTGCTTGCTTTTGGGCCCCCAAGGTATATTCCCAGAAGTGATAATTGCTGGTCATGTGGGAGTTCAGTTTCTAGTTTTTTGAGGAATGCCCATATTGTTTTTCCAAGCCGTAATGACCAAAAAAGGGGGGGGGAGGAAATAGAGTGACAGTATCTGCTGTAGAGGAGAGGTGGGGTGAAAAGGGGAATTGGGGGCATTGGTGGTGTAAATGTACACTGGTGAAGGGGCAGGTGTATGGAACATTGTATTACTGAAACCTATCATGAACAATTTTGTAACTGTTTATCTCATGGTGATTTAATAAAACGTTTTTTTAAAATGTTGCTCATTACTGCATGAGCTAGAGAGATGTCAGCACCACATACCTTCCATATGCAAGGACCAATGTTTGATTCCTGACACTTCATGCATTCCGCATAGTACTACCAAGTGTGGTTCTGCTGGCCCCAAGTAAGTCAGGGTTGCAGTGGTAGTATTGTGGTTAGGGTGTTTGCCTTGCATATGGCTTACCCAGGTTTGATTCCCAGCATCCCATGTTGTTCCCTGAGCACTACCAGGAATAATTCCTGAGTGCAGAGACATGAATAATCTTTGGGTACCACCAGGTGTGGACCCCCTCAAACAAAAAATCTTATATTAATATTTTTAATAATTATGAATTAAAAACAACATTTAGAACCTGTAAAACAATTTTAAGTAAGCTAAGGGTTAAAAATGCAAATTGGGAAAAGGAAATCATTACAAGTGATAGTAAGACTATCACATTTGAAAATCAGTAATATACAGTTATAGCAGTGCTCACAGGGAGATATTTAGCAGAATTCCGTGTGCGATGTAACTGCTGGAATAGAAGCAATAGTAATGCAGATTTAGATCAGATGTGGATAGATAATTAACATAAATTACAAAATTATCAATAATACAGAAGAAAAAAAGGTTAGGAAATAAGAGAACAATAAAAGCAAACAAAATCCAAAATATACCATTAACAGTAAAATTGGGCTCTTTTAAAAACTTAAACAAGATAGTAACTTTAATAACAGGTTTCTGAAAAATGTGACCATGAAGGGTAAGCAGAAGGAATGAGTGAGTAGTGTAGGAGTAGCAGCAGAAGTTATTCCCTGCCGTCTGGAAAGGGCTGAGGGTCAGATTGTGTAGTAGTAGTCATGTTTCATAGTCAGGTGTAGCCCACACATTGCCACTGTTTCCATAGCATTCTGCATTTACATCTATGGTCTTTTCATTCCATAAGTCTAGCTTGATTACTTACTATGTACATTTCCTCCCATTTGCGTCCCATGTCTATAGAAACTCTATGCTCAAACTGCTAGCCTTAAACACTTTTTTTCTCTTGTGTTTAACTTCATTATTTTTGAAACACAAAATCAGTGAATCATGTCATTACATGACTTCTATGCCAAGCTTAGGAAAGTATTATCCAAGAATGCTTCTTGGGTGGGGGCAGAATCAAAACTCTGTATTACTGTATCACTGTCTTCCCGTTCATCATCGATTTGCTCGAGCGGGCACCAGTAACATCTCCATATGTCCTGTCTCATGCTAGTAGAGCCCAAGGACACCTGCTTGCTCCAGGAACATAAAGAGCCTCAAACCATTCCATCAGGTCATGGGAATGAGGTCTATAATTGTTACTGGTATCTGGCATATCAAATACGACACGGGTAGCTTGCCAGGCTCTGCCGTGCAGAGAGCATACTCTTGTAGTCACCTCTAAATCCAGCATTTATTGATGAACCGCGTTGCGCGCAGAAGCCGGGCTGTGATAGGCTGGTCTGCTTTAAAGAAAAATATTGGCTAAGATATAGAATAATTCTTTACCACCTGTGCTTTATACATTTAAGACAGTCACTAACTGTCATACAATAGCTATCTTAGGGGCTGAATTTCAACCATGCTTGGATAAAAATTACTGTTTATCTTATCTAAAACTATTTCAGAATCCAGTTTCTGTTTTATAATTGTGCACTGGAATGGTTAGCTTAAACTTGGATACTGGTAAGGAATATATTAGGCCTTCAGAAATTATGATAAATGTAGATACATAATGATGTAAATTTTAATGTACTTATTTGCATATACGTATGAGGACCCTCTCAGTAGAATATAGCCATTGTTTTTTCATTTTTCTTGTGAGTTTTTCTTTTGAACAGTTGAATTTGGTACTCTTAGAGTGTCTTGCTAGACACTTTTGCCTGTAATTCTTTAAAACCATGTGTGACTTCATGCATATGCTTTTCATTCATTTACAATCAAATCATCAAAATACAGCCTTTAAAGAGCTATTTGATTTCAAACAACATTTTTAATAAGCATTTAAAACCCTTTGAGAATAAAAATGGGATGCCACATTTTTCCAAGAGTAAACACAGCACAACCAAAAACACACTCATGCCCAAAGAAGCCCAAGCTTCTGGATTTTAGTTCCTTTTTATTCTCGACTAAATGAACCATCCCCTCTCTCCCTTTAAGTCCTGGTGAAGCATGAAGTGTTTTGAGATGAGCACTATTATTTTTCAGATTAGTACTTAAAAGTATATTTAACTATTATATGAGCAGCTTCTGTAAAGCTCTTCCATTTCAGTTTACCTCAGTTGTTCTGTGGCTACAATTGTTTTTGTTGTTTTTTGGCTGTGCCCGACTCAGTGCTCCAGAGACCTTGGAATGTTGAGGATCAAACTGAGGCTTTCTGCTTGCAAAGTATATGTTCTATCCCTCTGAGCTATGTCCCTGGCCCCCCAGTAGTGGTTTTAAATTGTGTTTCCAATAGCAGTATCAGCAACATCTAGGTATTTTTTGGAAATGTTCCATGGAGTATTGCTGAATTTATAAAGGGGCATTATCTGGCAGTTTTATAACCTTTTAAAGTGATTCTGATTTACGCTCAGATTTGAGGACCATATAAGGACCAAGGACCTAATTAACACTTTCCTCTCTAAGAACTTGATTTGAAACTGACTGTGAGTTCTGTTATTCATGTCTTGGTATAAATTTGTTATCTGTATTGATGTTATATTAAGGATTAAATAAATCTCAGGCATCATGATAAGAAACCTTTTAAAAATATTTTAAAAAAGGATATAATTTTTCCTCTGAAACTCAGCCATTTGGAATGACTACTTCCCTTAAAATCAGAAATATTCTTTATTATTATTATTATTATTTTATTACACCACCTTTAGACATACAATTACAAGATGCCCATGCTTGAGTTTTTGGTTCTACAGTGTTTCAACACCCATCCCTCCACCCGTGCACATCTCCCATCACCAATTTCCCCCACCTCCCTCCCCCTCCCCAGCCTACCTCCATGGCGAGCTCTGTATCTCCTTTCTCTCTTTCTATCTCTCCCTCCTGCCTACCTTTCCCACATGTCGTGGAATGTAGTATATTCTAGGATATGATTGGTTCCACTGGTTTGATGGACCACGTCCGGACAGTGAAAATGGAGGCTATTGTGGTGGGCGAGTCTCCTCTGGTTGCTTCCGGGGCCCCAGAGGCGATGGGCCAACACCCAAAACCCATCTGTCCTCCTGGGAGTCTCATCATCAGCTGGACTAGGGTAGAGCTGAATGCCAGCTCTCCCCATTGCATTTGAGGCTCTGCATACTATGGCTGGTCATCCCAGGGCAGTTCCTGGGCAGGCAAAATCAGAAATATTCTTGAAGATTGTTTTTTGGTCAAAGAAATCAGGAGCTTCAAGCTAATGCGTTAAATTGAGACCGACACTTGTAATTTGTGTATGGTAATTTATATTGTTTCTGAGCTTCAAAAATGCTATTTTTTTTTGCTTCCATTGTTTGGTTCACTGTTGGGGGGCGCTGCCCGGGTCCCCGACAGTGTCGGGAAGTGAGTTCCCTTCTACCTCTGAAGCTGGCGGGGAATGGATGATGACTCAGTAACCCGATGCAGTTTTAAAAGGGCTTTACTATCACAGGTTCCAATATACAATCCAAGAGCAGGGAAAACCTCCAGACTCCGGGTTCCCAGCTAGGCCCCAGCCAGGTGTAGGCCAAGATGGCTGCCACCACGTGTTGAGGCCCAACAGAGAATGGAGAGGACGGAGAAGCAAAACACCAAGGGAAGCCGAAATGGCAAAAAGGGGGGTGAGAGAGAGAGAGAGAGAGAGAGAGAGAGAGAGAGAGAGAGAGAGAGAGAGAGAGAGAGAGAGAGAGAGAGAGAGAGAGAGAGAGAGAGAGAGAGAGAGAGAGAGAGAGCTGCTTTTTTCTTGCAGCTTATTTTATAGCTAGAAATCCTCCCAAACTCCCCAGCCCAGCCCAGAGCTAATTAAAAGCCTCCTAGCAGAGCTGGGAGAAGCTATAAGCTAAATGTAACTTCCCCTGGCAGGAAGGATCAAATGCCCTCAAGTAATTTCTCCCAGCACCTCACCTAATATCTTGAGCCAAGATCTGCCTGGAATTGCCTTTATAGGGTAGAGAAGGGGTTTCTGAGATGGCATGTCTCTGTACCAAAGACTAATATTAATGCCAGTTAAATATTTCTCCAAGCCTTCACAAGAGTCTCATCTACTTCACGGTAGTTTTGTATTTCAGTTGCCTTTGAGTTATCAGGGAGCCATGCTTGCTTGCTTGGAGGCAAACAGCATTTCTCTCTGGTCTAATTACTTAGAGATTCAACATGGCCAGGCAAATATGCTGGTAAGATCTAGCTAGTCCCACTATGCTTGTGGTAGCATGAGAGAATAGTTATACCAGCCAGTACAGAATACATGGTCAGATAAGACTGCCACATTCAGACTATTCCCCTATCTATGAAGTGACCTGCAGGAGGCAATCCAGGGCAGATGCAGAGGCCTAGGCTTTTAGGTGTCCAAACAGTTCACAATGGAATATTAATTAAGATGATGAGAAATTATTAAAATAAGGAAGCATAAAGTCATAAGAAAACATAGTTTTGTTAGAGCATAGTTCCTTATGTTCAACTTATAGTTAGTGGCTTTGGAACTAGAACACCTGGATCGAAATTCCACCTTTGAAAATTACTGGCCAATTTGAGTAAGTTGTTTAATCTATTTAAAAATGCAGTTTCTAATCCACAATGTGTAAGAAAGGGAAGTGAGAAGGAGAGATAGAGGAAGAGATAGAGGAAGAGAGAGGGAGAGAAAGAGAAAAGATAAAGAACCTGCCATGGAGGCAGGCTGGGGGAGGAGGGAGGGAAGTGGGGACATTGGTGGTAGAAAATGGGCACAGGTGGACTGATGGGTCCTGGAACACTGTAGAACCGAAACTCAAACATGAATATCTTGTAATTGTATATCTCACTGTGGTATAATAAAATATTTTTTTAAAAAATGTGGTTTCTGAATCATCTTCTGGGTGTATTATGAGACTGAAATGAGTTAAAGTTTGAGAAAAAAAATTTAGTCTGGTACCAATAGATGATAGTGGTTATTTTTTATTTAATAGGATTGTGTTGAGAAAATGTGTGTGTGTGTGTGTGTGTGTGTGTGTGTGTGCTATAATTATTCTGAAAAACAGGAGTTTGTTTACAAAGAGACTTATCAGGAAGACATTTTGGTCATCATCAGCTTTGTTTAGGCCATGGTCTATGTTTCAATTTTATTCAAATTATTGATGTATAAATTAAAAAATGTGATGCTTTTATATGATTCCAAAACTCAATAATACTTTCTCATCTCCTTCCTCCTCACTTTCATCTCCCTAACCTTCAAGAACTATAATACATAAGCTGGCTGGTCCACTAATTGACTTTAGTATGTATTTACAATGTAAGCTGCCCAAGAGTTTGATAATTATGAGACTACAAAAATAATTTCTTTGGGGCCGGAGCGATAGCCCAGCGGTTAGGGCATTTGCCTTGAATGCGGCCGGCCCATGCTGGTCCTGGTTCAATCCCGGTATCCCATATGGTCCCTCAAGCACCGCCAGGAGTAACCCTGAGCATTGCCGGGTATGACCCAAAAAGCAAAAAAAAAAAAAAAAATTCTTTCTTTGATTTGTTTTTTATTTACAGATGTCGTCCCCATAAGCTTCCTTGGACCTTTGGTTTCTCACTGGATGGAGGTGAACTTAACTCTACAGTAATTATTATTGTGGCATTAATGATAAGAAATTGAATTGTCAGTCATTTAAATTATTGATTAAATTTACTGTGTGTGTAAGCAAACAGAAAATTCAGAAAGTTTATCAGAGTTAAATTATAAAACAATACAGTTGTTTCGTTTGTACTAGGAAAAGAAAATATCTCTGATGGGGCATCTTCCAGATTGAACTTTTCACTATTTTCTTGCCTGTTTTTTTTTGTTGTTAGATCCTGGGGCTTCTTGAAAGATGAATCCTAAATTGGGCAAGTCTGTTCACCTTTGTCTGGAGACCTGACCTGTGGAAAGCCCCTACTTTCCCCCAAGTTCTGTGTTGGCCTTTAGAACACTACAGAGCCCTACCCTGAAAGGGAGTTTAATCAAAGGAAAATTCTTCAAACATGAAAGGCAACAGAATTATGATTCTGGGACAGTTTTGGCAATGAACTGCTTGACTGGGCACCCTTAGTTACAGGCTTCACAGTTTAGCTTATTTTGTTGTTTCAAGTTGTTTCAAGGGATAGTGCCAAAAATAGTTAAATCCTTTTGTTAATAACGATCTTCCAAAAACTTGGAAAATTTTCTTTGTACCAGTTTTGACCTTTCAGTTTTGGCCGAGAGGGATTTGTATGTTTCTAATGGAAATTTAATTTATTTTTTTTTAAAAGACTGCATTGACAATCTTGGTAGTAATGAAGACTTAACTCTTAGTTCAATGTTTGTTGTTTGTGAGGATGCCCACCCACTTCACTTTTACATCAAACATTAGGACCAGGTCATTTTGTTCAATGTTGTTTTGTAAAAATACTGATAAAAAATAATTCCTGGCTTGTGTGTGTGTGTGTGTGTGTGTGTGTGTATGTAGGTGTGCACATGCACGAACATGTGCAAGTTTATTCTTCCTGTGAATTCTGGTCTCCACCCCCAGAGTGTGCACATGAGGTCACTGCTGTGTGTGAGTAGTTTCCCTTGGAATGAGTGTGAGTGTGTATGACGTGCTCTGTCATGGAAGGGATTGTGTCCAGGTAAGTTCTACATTGACCTGGCAGGATAGTCTCTGTCCGCCTATCTTTCTGTGACCTTGAACTGGAGTCAGTGAGTCATAAAACGAATAAATACAGATGACTATTGAATATTACAATTATTTGAGGTCTTCACCTAGAAGTTTGGTGATGTTTTTGCAACTGGAAAATTGCCATAGGAATTAACCTCTCCTGTTTATATCAATTAGTATGAAATTGGTTTCATTATACTTAATTTTACTTGAAGTTGTATTTTCCATGAACCTATTGAAGTGAGGACTTCCTATTATTAAGTCACAATTTTGTCTCATGTAAGCACAAAGTGGAAAGCTTTTAGCACTGACCAGAAAGCATTTATTATTCTGAAAAAAATAAGGGCATTCTGGAATAACTCTAAGTTTGCTTGACATGAAGTCTTAAATTTGAATCTTTGTTCTATGAGAAGGAATATCTAAAAAATAAAACAATTCAGTTTCTAGGGGTATGCAGAAAGAAAGTAGATTGCGACCATCTTTGAGATATTGAGAACAAAGTTTATTTTTGCGTCGGGTATATGTGTAAGAATTCACTGCCATTGAGAACGTCACTGAGTTCCCAATCCTTTGGTTACCTATCTCTGTAATTCCCACTTCAGAATTTTTTCAGATACTTATGTGCTAGATTCACTTAGAAAAACTCATATAATTGAAGAGAAAGGAGTGTCATTAAAAAACTTTTTTATTCTCTTATTGAATCACTGTGAGATAGACCATTGCAAAGCTGATCAGGATTGGGTTTCAGTCATGCTATTACATAACTGAACATATGAGCAGGGAATATGTCTCCATTTCCTCAGGTTCTCTTTTATTTCCTGAAGTAATGTTTTGTAGTTTTCTTTGTATAGATCCTTTATGTTCTTTGTTAAACTGATTCCTAGGTATTTGATTTTCTGTGGCGCAACTGTGAATGGTTAGTTTCTTTAATGTCCCTTTCTTTTCTTTTGTTATTTGCTAGAAAGGCCATTGGCTTTTGACTATTGATTTTGTACCCTGCCACTCTACTATAGGAATCTGTTATTTCTAGGAGTTTCTTCGTAGAGAGTTTAGGATTTTCTAGGTATAATATCATGTCATCTGCAAATAGTGACAGCTTGGCTTCTTCCTTTCCTATCCAGAAGCCCTTTTCCTTTTCTTCTTTTTTTTCCCTGATTGCTATGGCAAGTACTTCCAGTACTATATTGAATAGAAGTGGTGACAATGGGCAGCCTTGTCGAGCTTTTGTACTATTAAAAGCATTTTGGAACTGCAATGGACTCGTGAGTTTTCATCTGTTTCCCGGAGGTAGAAGAGAACTTCTGTCTTGGTACTGTTGGTGACCCCCTTTGCTCCCCCAACACTCCTGCTTCTCCTCTTCCTACTCCTCCTCCAACATCCCCAGATTCCTTTCACCCTCCCCCCCCACCTGCCTCTATACTATGCCTCCTCCTCCTCTTCCTCTTCCTCCTCTTCCTCTTCCTCCTCCATATCCACTTCCTCTTCCTCCTCTTCCCTTTCTTTCATCTCCACTTCCTCTTCCTCCTCTTTTACCTCTCTCCCATCTGTTACACATTATCACTTGTCATATATACATTAGGGGTTATCATGTTTATCCCTTTGCCTACATTCAATGCTCATTTCTAATCTGGTATTACTATTTTCTATGGTTAGTAGAACACTGGTGTATATTTATATCCCACAAATGAATGCAGTCAGTCTATGTCTGTCCTTTTCCTTCTGACTAATTTCCTGAAGCATGATAATCTCCATGTCTCTCCATTTGTAGGCAAATTTTATAACTTTGTTTTTCCTGACAGCTGCATAGTATTCCATTGTATAGATGTATACCATCGTTTCTTTATCCAGTCTTCTGTTCTCGGGCACTCAAGTTGTTTCTAGATTCTGACTATTTTCAATAATGCTGCGATAAATTTAGAAATGCAGATAGGGTCTTTTATGATTCCACATACATTTCAGGATGTTTTTTTTCTGAAGAAATCCTGTGGTATTTTGATGAGAAATGTGTTGACTGTAGATGGATGGTGTTGTGTCATTTTAACAAAATTTTTTTTAATTTTTTATTTTTACAATTACAGAGATATACAATTAAAAAGTTCATATTTGGGTTTTGGTCATACAGTGTTCCAGCACCCATCCCGCCACCAGTGCCCATCTCCCACCACCAACGTCCCCGGTTCCCTCCCCCTCCCCAGCCCTCCTCCATGGCAGGTTCTTTATTTCTTTCCATTTCTCTATCTTTCTCTTTTCCTTCCCCTCCAGACTATGGACTACAGAACAGACATTAAAGGGTTGTCATGTGTATCTTTTTGCCTCTATTTAATGCTCAGTTCTAGGTTGGCATTAGTACCCTCAACAGTTGTTAGCACATTGTTCCATTTTCTGTCTTACCTAGCCTCTGACTCCCACTGTTTGTGATAATTTCCACCTTTGACAAGACCTCCTGATACATGTTTCACTTGACCTTGGATATTGGTATCATAATACGCACACACACATATATGTCATGCAAATAAATGCAGTCATTCTGTATCTGTCTCTCTCCTTCTGGCTAATTTCGCTCAACATGATCTCTCCATGTCCATCCATTTATAGGCAAATTTTATAACTTCATTTTTTCCTAACAGCTGCGTAGTATTCCATTGTGTAGATGTACCAAAGCTTTTTTATCCAGTCATCGATTTTCGGGCACTCTGGTTGCTTCCAGATTCTGGCTATTGTGAATAATGCTGCTATGAACATAAAAAGGGATGGTGTTTCCGCTGCGTATTTTTGGTTTCCCAGAGTAGATTCCCAGGACTGGTATGGCTGGGTCAAATGGGAGTTGAATTTCTAGTCTTTGGAGGAATGTCCATATTGTTTTCCAGAAAGGCTGTACCAGCCGGCATTCCCACCAACAATGGATGATTGTCCCCTTTTCCCCACATCCATGCCAGCACTTGATGTTCTTGCTCTTTTGAATATGTGCCAGTCTCTGTGGTGTAAAGTGGTGTCTCATTGTTGTTTTGATTTGTATCTCTCTGATGATTAGTGATGATGAGCATTTTTTCATATTGTTTTTTTGTCATTCTAATTTCTCCTTTGCTGAAGTTTCTGTTCACTTCTTCTCCCCATTTTTTGATGGGGTTGTTTGTTTTCTTCTTGTAAAGTTCTACCAGTGCCTGATATATCCTGGAAATTAACCCCTTATCAGATGGGCATTGGGTGAATATTCTTTCCCATACCGTGAACTGCTTTTTTTTTTTTTTTTTGGTCACACCCGGCGATGCTCAGGGGTTTCTCCCTGGCTCTACGCTCAGGAATTACTCCTGGCGGTGCTCGGGGACCATATGGGATGCTGGGGATAGAACCCGGGTCGGCACAGGCTGGCCGCGTGCAAGGCAAACGCCCTACCCGCTGGGCTATCACTCCAGCCCCGTGGACTGCTTTTTAACAAAATTTTTTGGGTAAATGAATATGGGTGATTTTACATCTATTTGTGTCATTGATTTTTTTTCAGCAAAGTCTACTTTTATTAAATATTTTTCTTTCATTTGTTAAAATTTTACAGACAATATGTAAATTTATTTAAATAATTTAACACTTCACAGAGAGCTGATACCTAATATTTGTTTTTAATGCTATTGTGAGTGGAAGTTTATTCTTTTTTATAATTTTCTGTCATTATTGCAAAGGATTCTCACTGATTTCTGTATGTGATTTTCTGAATACTGACTAATTACAAAGATTTTGTCAATGATATTTCTACAATTCAGATCATCATTAGCACATAGTGACAGTTTCAGTTCCTGTCACTACTGGAAGCTGTCCTGACAGCTTATCCTTCCTGACTTGGGTGCCTTTCATTTATTTAAATTTTGTTTATTTATGGGTGCGGTGCTTGGCTGAATTGGCAGGTGGCAGACAGGGGACAGGTTTGTCTACACCCAGGACTGTGCCACGTGGGCCCTGGATTGTGGATGGTCTGACATAGAAAAGACTGGGCCCCTTGGGATGAACCCAGAGCCACAGTAGAGCCTGGCAAGCTACCCATGGTATGTTTGAAATGCCAAAAACAGTAACGGTAACAATAATAATTTTTTAAAATTTAAAATATAGATCAGGTAATATAGTAATGTAAATGTTTTTGGTTTTAATGGACAAAGCTATTGCATTCAACCACCATCAAAATGCCAAAGACCCACCACCTCTGTCCCTCTGTTATCTGTTGTCTGTCTCTTTGTTTGTCTTTTCCTGTCCCCTACACTGTTTGGCAATTTGAGGGTTTTTTTTTGCTTTTTTTTTTTGGGTCACACTTGGCAATGCTCAGGGGTTTCTCCTGGCTCTGCACTCAGGAATTACTCCTGGCGGTGCTTGGGGACCATGTGGGATGCCAGGGATCGAAACTGGGCCGGCACAGGCTGGATGCGTGCAGGAAAAACGCCCTACCTGCTGGACTATCGCTCCAGCCCCTGGCAATTTGAGTTTTATAATCTAAATTTTTCTAAAGATTCTACATGGAACTGGAGGAGTTCTATAAAAAAGATCACACCTTCTACAAGATCATAGTCGGTGATTTTTTTTTTATAGTCGGTGATTTTAATGCCAAGATAGAACCCGAGAAGATCGGTCGAAGAACTCCACATTAGGACCCATGGCCTAGAATGGAATGAACAGGGTGAGAGACTATCTGAGTTCATCATGTCCACTAAGACCATTCATGGGAATTCACAATTCCAGAAGGCTAAATCGAAACGTTGGACATGGGAATCCCCTCGTGGACAGTTCCACAATGAAATTGACCTCATCATCTTCAATCAACGGTTTTGCCTGACCAATGTTGCTGTCATCCCAAAATTCCAAACAGGATCGGACCACCATCTCCTTCATGCAAAATTCTACTTCATGCAATGGGAAGAAAAGGCTGCAAAATTTTAAGAAGAGAACTCCCAGAATGACCACCAACTGGAAACTCTTTGGCACCATTGCGGCAACATGGGAAGATACCATTGTTGATGACATTGAAGAAGAATACAATTGACTGGTTACGCACCTCCACGATAGTGCAAAGAATGATGAGAGAAAAAAGCCACAAAAAGGATGCCTGTCTTTAAAAACTCTTGAGCTCATTCACCAAAGTGACAAGGTGCGAGCCTCAGGTGACCAAATGTTAACATCCAAGCTTGCAAAGCAGTGCAGAGAAGCGATAAAGGAAGACCTCAAAGAGAGAAAAGCAGAAAAACTGGAAGATGCAGCAGAAGCTGGGAAAAGCATTCGCAACGCCCGCCTGTCCTTCGCCAACTATAAGACCAAGACGACTGCCCTCCAACGCCCTGATGGATCTATCACATCTTCCAGAAAGGCAGTGGAGAAGATTATCCATGACTTCTACTCAGATCTCTTTGATAGCCACGTCCACCCGCCCACATATCAAATTCCACAGGATGGATATGTCATTCCCAACGTTCTCCCTTCTGAAATACGAAATGCCATTTCATTGGTAAAGAAGGGAATAGCCCGGCCCAGACAAAGTCAGACCGAACACCTGAAGAATCTGCCTTTAGTACTCATCAATACACTGGCTCAGTTCTTCACACACTACCTGTCTGAATACAAGGTGCCCTACCAATGGAAAACCAGCAGGACAGTTCTATTGTTCAAGAAGAGGAAACATTCACGACATTGGCAACTATCGCCCCATCTGCCTGTTGTCCCTCATCTACAAGCTGTTCACTCGAGTCATCCTGAACAGGATTGGCAGAACATTAGATGAAGTACAACCATGTGAGCAAGCTGGCTTCTGAAAAGGATTCAGCACAATTGACCATATCCACACGGTAAACCAAGCTCATTGAAGTTTGTAGGGAGTTCAAGATGCCGCTCTGTCTCACGCTCATTGATTTAAAGAAAGCCTTTTGATTCTGTGGAGACAGAAGCAGTCATCGAAGCCCTAGCCAAACAGGGCATTCAAACCCAATACATCAAGATCCTTCGTGAGCTGTATTACGGATTCACCACCAGGATCTCACCATTCTACAAAGAAGTGATCATCCATGTCAAAAGAGGGGTTTAGCAGGGTGATACCATTTCACCAAAACTCTTCAGCGCCACCCTCAAGAACATGCCATGACAATTAGAATGGAAAGGAATGGGAGTGAAGATAGACCGTTGGTAACTATACCACCTCCGCTTCACTGATGACATCATTCTAATAATACCAAACATTAGCCAAGCGGCACAAATGCAAGCTGACTTTGACAGAGAATGTGGAAAGATAGGTCTACAGCTCAATCTCAACAAAACTATGTTCATGAAAAATGAACTAGTTCCAGAGGCCCCATTCACTCTCAATGGAACAAACATCTCTGAATGCAGCAGTTATGTGTACCTAGGTCGAGAAGTCAACATGATGAATGACCTAAAACCTGAGCTGCGCAGGAGGGAAGTGAGTGGCATGAAATGCCTTCAAAGGCATTGAAGAAATAGCTAAAAAGACAAAGAACCTCCGGCTCCGGGCTCATCTCTTCAACTCCATCATTCTCCCTGCATTAACATACGCCTCAGAGACCTGGGCCTTATGAAAGCAGGATGAGAATGCAATTCGGGTCTCCCAAAGAGGAATCGAAAGAGCTATGCTTGGAATATCATGCCTCAGTCAAATGAAAGAAGGAATCCGGAGTTCCGACCTCCGTCGCTATTCCAGAGTCAGGGATGCTGTCTCGTTTGCCAAGGCATCGAAAATCAGGATGGGCTGGACATGTAATGAGATTTGGAGACGACCGCTGGACTAGAGCTATTACCGACTGGATCCCACGGGATGGCAAAAGATGACGTGGGCCGCCCACCTACAAGATGGTCAGACTTCTTCGCCTAGACCTTGAACAAATGGTTTGAGGCTCTGTGTATTCCTGACGCAACCAGATGCCATTGGGCTACACTGGCACGTGATAGGGTCAAATGAAATGTTACTGGCGCCTGCTCGAGCAAATTGATGAACAACAGGATGTCAAGTGAGCAAGCGATCAAGTGAAATCTAAATTTTTCTAAAGATTCGAAACCATTTTTATTTATTTATTTATTTTTCAACAAAACTTTTATTTATTTATTTATTTATTTTTTAGTTCTTTGCTTATTTGGATATTTTAAAATTTTTTAATTATACCACCCTGAAACATACAATTACAAAGGTGTTCATAATTGGTTCTTGGTAATACAGTATACCAGCACCCATCCCTCCACCAGTGCCCCATTTCCACCACCAATGTACCCCACCCCTCCCGCCCACCCCCCATGCTGCCTTAATAGCAGGTAGCCCAGTTTCCTCTCTTTCTCTCTCTGTCTCTCTCTCTGTCTCTGCATCTCTCTCCCACTTATTTTACACATTGTGGCTAGCCCTGCAGATATTTAGAGTTTATCACTTAAGTCTCTTTGTGTATATTCAATGGGTGCGTTTTAATCTGCCATTTACCATTTCCCACATTTAATAAAACACTGGTATCTATTTATGTCCTATTAATGAATGCAGTCATTCTATATCTGTCCTTTTCCTTCTGACTAATTTCACTCAGCATGATAGTCTCCATGTCCCTCCATTTGCAGGTAAATTTCATAATTTCATCTTTTCCGACAGCCGCATAGTATTCCATAGTGTAGATGAACCACAGTTTCTTTAGCCAGTCCTCTGTTCTCGGGCATTTAGGTTGTTTCCAGATTCTAGCTATAGTGAATAGTGCAGAGATGAATAAAGAAGTACAGATAGTGTTTCTGCTATGTGTTTTTCGGTCCTTCGGGTATATTCCCAAGGAGTGCTATTGCTGGATCAAATGGGAGCTCAATATCTAGTTTTCGGAGGAATGCCCATATTGTTTTCCAAAAAGGGCTGGACCATTCGGCACTCCCACCAACAGTGGATGAGAGTCCCTTTTTTCCCCACATCCACGCCAGCACCGGTTGTTCTTGCTGTTTTGGATGTGTGCCAGTTTCAGTGGTGTGAGACGGTACTCATTGTTGTTTTGATTTGCATCTCCCTGATGATTAAAGATGAAGAACATTTT